>JAJHSJ010000006.1:53451185-53564140 GCA_021015155.1 Magnolia officinalis
ATTTCAGGTTTAGTTATTCGAACTTAGAAATTAAATTTAAGTTCCCTTGAAATCATTGGATAGCCATTCCAACTGATTGGAATTACTTAGGAATTATGAAGATGTGAACATAGAGACACACAACTTTAGGCCCCGTAGGAAAGTTCAAGTTTAGTTGTTTGAACGTAAAAATTAAATCTAGATTCCATTATGAACTATTGATTGCCTGAACTCAGAAACCAAATACTAGGTCCCCTTAGAAAATTTATTTGAAACGTCATGATAAATTCCATGGAAAATTGAAACCTTAGCCTCCTTTGAACTTTTTAGGACGAGTCATTTAAACATAAGGACAAGAACTTTGAATCCCATGTATATTACTGGAATAGTTACTTAAAATTTGAAACCACCTAAGTGTCATAGGAAAACAAATTCCAACTATGATATATCTGAGGTTAAGAAAAATATTTCTTGAACTTGGCTTTCCATGAACTTTAGAAATTTAGGATTAATTTGAATTTTTCCCATAATTTTCCTTATATGAAATGGCATTGTCAAAGAATACTTAGTGAGTGAAACGAACCTAGGCATTGTAGAAAATCCCTTATCCACCGCATTGTACATTACATCAAACATAAACACTCCCTAAACTTAAGTGATCGTACTACGAATTGTAATTTAAAATCCCTAATATGTCTCTTTAGTTAGAATCAATATTTCTTCCAAAAACCAACACCTAGAATTAATTAGATAAGAAATTATAGAGTTTTAGGTAAAGCTCTAACCCTGGACTGAGCATATTAGGACTAGATTTGAAAACTCAAATTTCCACATAGAAACTTGAATACTGAAATTTCAAGTGGTACATTAGGTGTTCAGAGTGCGTAGTAAATATGTGTTGGCCAGTTGGAGCTGTTGTACCTAGATTCTAAGCACTCTTATTATAAAAATAGAAAATTTCATGATATTCCAAGAGTCTAGAATAATCAGGATCACGAGTGATGGAACCATATTTGAGCAAAGTTGCACTGTTTGATCCAAGTTCCATATCCTAACATATTCTAATGATCTCAATGCCCTGATCAGGCAGAAGATCAAGAGTTTCTAGGATTAGGAAATGATACAGTAAGCCCTATGTTCTGCGCAGACGAAGGATTGATGTATCGAGCTCAAACCCACTACGACCATTCGCTTGTGTTAAACTCGAACAGAAAGGCAGAAAATTGAATTGTAACCAGGGAACTATCATATTATGGTTAGTCTTCGCCTAAATGAACTTATAGACCTAATAGATATCATAGGAAATTGTAATGCCATTAGGTATTTAAATAAATCCCTACTTTCGGTAGATAGAACTCAAATTCTCTAGAACTTATGTACATTACTCGACTAGAGTATAGATATAAGAGTTGCACTGGGAAATCTAGACATAGTTTGTTTAAATCTATAATGTAGTAGCATAATTGGAACATAGAGAAGTCAATGTGATTTTACTACTCGTCATTTAATCATTAGGATGCATATTGCCAAATCTCGAGGACGAGATTTTCTTTAAGGGGGGTAGATTGTAACACCCCATATTTTCTATACTCGGATGTTACTATAGAAACCTAAATAACTTTATACATGTGTAGGAACAGAGGTAATTTAGACCACACACCTCCATCCAGTCAATCCTCAATCTATCCGCCTTGACCATTAAATTCAGACTATGACAACCACAATGTACCTGTAAGGTACTTCGAGCTAGCCCTTGACCCTTCAACCAAAGAGTACAACAACACGATGATCCAACCACAATCGTCATCCATAGATTCGACCATCACTCCATTGGAATTCAAGTAAGACTAGCACGTCATCTAGGATCTCTATCTTCTTGATAAGTGGAATAAACCATCCATCGTCAATAACAAACCCCTAATCATGAGACCTGCCGTTCATCAGGTCATGATGACTAAGATTTATAATCCACTTCTCAACACTATAAACTCACATAAACCTGGTAGCGAAATCCTAGCCATAAGAAGGACTCTGTCTCCCTCTAGACACACCCCGTGAGTACTACCTACACAACTAAAATGAGAACTAACCTTCCAACTAGAAGTAAACAACACCCATCAAGGCCAAGTACGAACCCTTACAGGAATATAAATAGGTTGACCTGCAGTCCAGGGTGATTTATAAGCCCCATAAGAGGATCTGACAGCTTAGATCTCATCCACTAACAACAAGGAATTACCAAAACAACAACCTTAGGCATGTAATGACTCCCCAAGGCTACCGGACGGTGCTGATCTGCAGAGATCAGGACGTGGAACCCACATCCAAGATGTGCATGTACACGGATAATGTGCACACACCGTGCACAGAACTTAAACATCGGATCAAACACGCCTTGACCCGATAGAAAGCAAAATCCAGCGATTTCAACACTGTTTCCCGCTCGTCTCGCATTCAAACAGACGGATCGTCTATTGCTGATGACAACCCACCAGCAGGGACCCGTTCCCACAATCTGGACCGTCCATCGAGATCATGGTGGCCCACCGACCAAAACCATGTTCATCTTACACATAGTGGTGCACGCGCTCCTGCACAGCAACTCACACTAGATAGTGTTGCGTCATGACTCCCCTTCAAATGCGGTAGTCCACATCAGCAACCTTGCTGGCAAAATCCGACCGTTTAGTTGTGTGTGTCACCGTCCACGCAATACCCAATATCCTCGTTAGCCCTACGATTTCTAAAAATGCCATCCTACTTGGTGAAAGTCGGAAATAATCTTTCCTTAATGAGGAAAGATGGATCCTAGCCACCCAAACATCTATAGGAATTTTTGAAAATGCATCTGGGGTGTCGGCTTTAGGGCATCTCTTGCCCACAATCCTTCCAATGAGAACTCATGCAATATCTCGCCAACTGCCATAAAAATCGAGTCAAGACGTAATATCTCGCTCGTCTCTAGTATTTGAAGAACAAACTGTCAATTAAGGTCCCCTACAATGATCATTAGACTGATCCGGACCGTTTACACGTGGTGGATCATAAGATAAACCCTCCACTTTCATTTCACCATTAATGAAGGAGTCATCTCCTCCGTTCGTCCGAGAAACCCAAGACCTAGTGATGGGGCCCATCCTCTGATCAGGGTCATCCATCTGGAAGACCTAAATGCCAGAAAATCATCCGTGACCTCTGATCAGAGCCATACAGGCTCAATTCAATTTCATGGCCATAAAAACACCATAAACTAAACAACCAAACCGTAGCTAATTGGTTGATTAGGGGCCGATCCTTCTGGATCTCCTCAAGGCTATAAATAGCCTCTTTTCTTTTAGGGCAACGAAGGCCGAAAAACAGAAAATTTGAAAGAGAAGAGATAGAGGGCGCCGCACCAAGCTGCTGCACCTAGTCGAGGCGACTCAATTCGAATCGCTGGACGTCAGGTTGAGTCCAACACCGTATCTGGTTTTCCTATAAGAGCAAACGAAGAAGAAGGAGATGAGTCGAGAGAAGAAAGTGGGGGCGTGTTCGTCCCCGTCACACCGATCGTGCCACACGGGTCGACTCAGCTCGACTGGACCCGATTCGGGTGGGCACAGGGATGCTTTTCGGGATTTCTTCCAACAGAGGAAAAGAAAGGAGAAGACGAAGAAGCAGATGGAAGAAGTGAGACAGAGAGAGTTTGAGAGAGGATTGAGCTACAAGCCGCTGTCGTCGTGCCGCACTAAGACTCGACCCAAGTCTATCGAGTTTGGGTTGTGCCTGGGTTTAGTCCAAATAATCTTAGACTTTCAAGAAACAAAGGAAAGGAGAAGAGATGGGGAGAACAGAAAAGAAGGAGAAAATCAAGAAGAGAGGGCATGAGAGAGAGTGGTGGCCGAGGCCATTATTGCCATGCCACACCGAGTCGCTGTCTGGGTAGACTCGACGAGTTGCAAACCAGATGAAGGGCTAACTGTTTAGCTACCTCGCTGGATGCTTCTTGGAGGAAGGAGGAAAAGGAAGGGAAAGAAAGAGAAAGGCAGGGAAAGGAAAGAAAGAAGAAAGAAAGAAAAGGTGTAGGAGAATGAGAGCAGAGTCAAACTGCTGAGTCAACTCAGTAGATTTCCAAGTTCCATTGAGTTCAGGGTGAGTCGAATCACCGAGTCAAGCTACTGAGTCAACAATGATTCGACCCTAAAGGGTGCGTGCAAATTCCAACAAGCATGGAAAGTGGACCCGACTTGAGAGGTGAGGAATATCCCACATTACTTCTTTCATGTCATTGAATTCCAAAGTATTTTTGATCCTAAAGAGTAGAAAAATCTAGAATAGTGCAACTATTGATTTCACTCATTTTAACCTCTAATTGTTATTGATAATCGTGAGTGAATGATTAAGTCTTATTGCTCTAATTCATTTATAGAACTTGGTATTATACTTCTTATGCCACATTTGAAATTGCTTGATCATATGCATACTCCTACTAGTTATAATATGAGGTAAGAAATCTCGTTTCCGCCTATCTTATAAATAGTACAATCGCCCCATTACTTCTTATATATGTTAGGCCCATTTGAGTTTGAATGTAACGTGCACGAGATCTTAGAATAATGGGAATAGTAATCTATTTCTTCATTCCTATTTTTGTAGTGATGGACATGAGCTAAAACTTCATTTTCTATTACTCAAGTTTTACATTTATGTGATTAGGATCTAGCCTTGCATTCTCTATGGTATTTTAGTAATTGTTTGATGTTGATCATAGCCCTACTAGTAATGACAAGAATTTTGATATATCATCTCATTCTAGATTACAAATCAAAATTTGTGTGGGATACTATCTTTCATGATGAATGTAGAATGAACTCATTTACAAATTAATCACTTCTAATATATCATATTTGTGGTCCTTCATTTGGACCTAGAGAAAGTAAATGTATTTATGTTGCGATCATACTTGAATGTCTGATATCATATTAAAAGATCGTAAGTTTTGACCACGTTTATGAAAGCATTCTTGTTACTCCTATAAGGTGCACATGTGTATCATGGTGCATGACATTCACGCATGACATATGGGTTTTTCCGAGTACTCGATGTAAGCCACACTCTGTTCGATTTACTGAAAGTTCCAACACTTACAGTTAAACTCACTGAGCATGTGCATTTGTGACACTTTAGGCGCTCTTTCTTTGCATGAGGCTTTTTCGGGATTAGACTCTCCTCGAGCGTACGCCGTGTACTTTTCCAGGAGATATCCTTAGGTGCACTCGTCTGAATGGCCTATTCCAGGTAGTTAATCTACCGTAGGCTGTCTGTATAGTCTTTTCTTGGTAGTCTACTACCGCAGGCTACCCATTATTTTGACAGTTGGATGTGCATCCCCAGATCTGTAACTTGAGCATACATTCATACATCAATACATTTAAATTTAAATTCATATTATCTTCAATATGATTGATTATGTCTGGTTTAAACTGTTTTGGAATGACATGGGATGCAAGAATTCTTGTCGGAAATTCCCACTGATTTTTCACTCACCCAATCGTGCGGTTGGACCAAATAGATGCAGGGTTGATAAAAGGTGGAGACCCCTAGAACGAGATTCCAGGGACGTACGACTGAGATGGAGATTGGCAATGAGGGCCTTTATGCCATTATGGTTGAGCCGTTGGAGCTCAACTGGTAATTTAGGATTTACTTGCTTTCATATTTCGCATTTTAGACTTTACATTTTACTTGAGTTGTAATAAAATATTTCCCCTGTTGTGGGATTTCATTTTGCTCTCATTTACATGTATTAAACTTCATTTTTGTTACTCTTGATATCTTTAATTTATATAATGTTGCCTTACTTCATGTTATGGAATTTGCCGCTATTTAGATGTATGTTAGTCCACTTCATAACGTAATACTCGGGTTCTCATACTCGAGCGACTATTCTTGGGTTTTGAGAACCAGGGTGTTACATAATGTAAATGCAATTTAGAGACATAAACATACATATGTGCATGTGTAAATAAAATATAAATGAAAAAGATTAGATGAAAACATACTTCTCTCACTCAGAATCGAAAGGAGTGTGAGACCCGACCCGAGTTCACATGTATGCATGTGTGTGTGTGAGCATGCATCTCGTTCATTTTGGTCTCGCAGTCCTACCGGTCAAATCCCGGTGACTCACAACCTTTGGGTAGCGTTTGCGGTCATCCTTGAGTCCGGTCACGTAGACCCGACTCAGATCGACTCGAGACCTATGTCATCTTGTTCGGATCGTTGTTGCGTTTCCAATGACGTGTCTTGTGCATCCATCCGACTTATGGATCAAAAGTTATGAGCATTACATAATATGGCCCTTGATCATGTGGCCTACTTTTGTAAAAATGTATGTGTGTCACCTCCATGACACAAATCTCCATGCACACCACACACACACACTACACAATCCCATGGAATAACACCACCCACTCAAGTCACTACCCAAACCTAGTCTAAAACGTACAAACATAGTAATCTCCTCCCATAGCCATCATTACTTTCTTACAAACCCATGATGGCTTTTCCCTCTCTCCTTATCTTTCCTTCCCTATCATTTTCTTCCCTTAAGCTAGCAATTCCTCTCCCTCCAACATCCATATTTTTCTCTCTTCTCCAGCCCCCTTCTTCCTAAATCCCCCACCATCTAACCTTTGAAACCTCATCTCCACCATTGATCCATTTCCCTTGGAGCTAGAGAATCTTGGTGTGGAAGTTTGGTGATCATCTTTGAGGTGGGTGCTCCTCTAGATGTAAATTTCTGATTTCCATGGCTAAGATGTTCCTTTCTTCATGAGGGGAGTATAGGACCCACCAATCAATGGTGGAGGTCCCACACGTCCCCATAAGTGTGGCCAAATGGCCCACCTTATGCATGCATGCTGCATGGGGCTTTCCTCTATGGACCCCATCATGGTGGATCCTTTGATATCTTTGCATGATGAGGTCATCTAGACCTTAGGATCATGGTGGGAATGGTATCCCCACCATCCATTTTAATTTTTAGTCATGCATGCGTAAGATCCATGTTGTAGATGTAAATCTATGTAAGATGTGCGGTTAGATTGTTCTTGGGAGGGCTCAATAGTGGCAGAGCCCTTCCCTATGGCTGGATTGCCCTTCTTTCTCTTCTTTTTCCTTATTTTTATTCCTGATCATGGTGTGTGGCCACCTTGTGGGCCAACAAAAATCCAACCACCCATGAAGTGGAGGACGCCCATGGCATTCCACCCTATGACATGTGGCCTCAAGATCCAACTAATTGGGGCACATGCAAAGGTATTTTGGATGGTTGGATGGTCTAGATAATTGTGGGGCCCACTAGGGAGGTCCATTCTCTAATTTTCTGGGATTAAATCCCATTTTAAATACTTTTTATAATTATTTCTTTCCAACCAATTATTGCTGTCCAGAAACTGTCTGGACATATTTTTGGGCCACCTTGGGGCCTGATTTCTGGTTATTTGGTAGTAAGACTGTTACAAATTAATATGTGATTCGTGTAGCTGCATGACCCACCTACAATCATAAAATGTCATCCCCATTGGACCCCATTTGGGCATCCAAAAGGGTGGGCCAATATAGTGGACTGCCAGAAATTTCTGCTATGCAGTCCAGCAACGTAGTTCCTCAAAAACTAAAATTTAAAAATACTTTCTCAAATGGTGGGCCATCTTTCTAGGTCCCACCTTGTTTTAGTCTTGATGAGGGACCTTGGGTCCAAATTTTAGGAATTTTGGAGGCCCAGAACCCACCCATTTGGATGGCCCAAATTCAGGACAGTCACATGTATGTTGCAGATTTTTTATTCTAACCTTACTGTCTTCTTTGCAACTATGAATCTTATTGGGCATAGTCCATTGGAGCCTTTATGCATGTCTGTGGGGCCCATCTTAAGGTGTTACAAAGGCCTTTGGGGGCCATAATTGTGGGCCCATGTGGCTGGACCAGCGGTCCATGATGGACGTCCAGGTGGTGGTCACCCACCATGGGCTGATCGTCCTTGGTCAGGGCCACCATGATGTATGTTTTTCCTCCATGCCGTCCTTCCATTTTGTGGGGCCCATGGGTGTGTGTGGTCCAACCTAGGTGGACGTCCCATGTAGGGCCCACTTGGGATGTGTGGAGCCCACCTTAGGGCAATGGGCGTCCATGGCCTTAGGTCGTCCCCACCTTAGGCTATGGTGGGCCCGCATTCCGGCGGCGTGGCCCTCCTAATATATGTGTTATACATCCCCCTCTCATCTGGTAGGACCCATAGTGATGTGTGTAGGCCATCAGGAATTAAATACATTATAAATTAAATTATTTGTTGAGATCTAACAAACCCAGAAAGTGGGTGGGCTGGAAATTTAGTAATGGGCCCAATGTTGCTGCCCATAAATGTTGTTTTTGGGGCAACACGGCCCATTAGATTTGAGGATGATTTAATCAGTTATCTTGCCTTTTCCTTCAGTATTTTTGGATGTAATTAGTGCTCATCTCAGGCCCACCCAAGTTGGGTTTTTATTTGAAACATTGTATGTGGTTAATTGACTACTAATTCCTTGGGCTTTTGGACTAGAATCTTTTTAGTAGGCCCATTGACCTTTGGGCCTATACTCTCTTACCTATTATGATGGGTTTATGGGCTATCATATGCAAGTAGTTGGGCCCTTAGCTGCCCACCAAATTAACCATGTACTTGGGCTAAGAAGTGAGGCCCAACTCACTTATATCAAGTGTGAAATTGCCCATGTGGATGGGCTACTGGGCTGCCCATAAGGCCCACCACAATATGTGGGTTTATGACCTTTATGGTTGGGCCCAAACTTTGCTTGAGGGCCCACCAAATTGCCTATGAGTTGGGCTTTATGTATAGCCCATCAGGTCATGTATTGCTTGGGCCTTAGACCTTACTTTATATGCGTAGCAGGCTACCTTTTGGGACCTAGTTGAGGTTGAATGTCCTCCTTGGTGGCCCTAAGGTAGGCCCATAGGGCCCTTATAGGTGGTTGAAGGCCCACCTTGGACCTGGTTAGGACCGTTTCCTCCATTAAGACTTTATAACTCTCTTATCTCGTTGGTCACCCCAAAGTATTGGACCCCCACTAGAGGACTTCACTTCTCCTTAGAACACTTGTCTATATACCTAGACCTTAACCCTCCTTGGGGCGGAGGATTATATATTCTACAAGTAGCGTACTTACATCATTATGACCCATATGCATCATCTACATGAATTGATTGCATTGTATAGTGGTTATGGAGGGATGGAGTTTCTCCCTTCATACACAATGAGTGCATAAAGCTTGTGCATGATCTGTATGTGTGATTCATGCATTGACATCACATTTCATGATGATACTGCCCTTGCTTTATCAGGGCCTTACCTCCACAAGGATATTCGTGGATGGCTGGATGTGTGAACACCGAAAATGATACTTAAGCATACCGGGTGCATATGATGCCCATGAATGAAATTCCCAAAACTTTCATGGTACCAGGGATCAGCCCCAACGCCGTGACCGAATGAAAACTATGAGCGCACGAGGGCCTTATACCGTTAGCCCGTGACTCCCGATGTCGTGTAGTCGGTTGGGTAGGGATGTGGCCTTATCCGCCCGTGAGGGAGGGCATTATTAGGTTGAGTCTGACCAGCTCATGAAATGGGTCCACTGCCGTCGAGACCTATTGGTGATTGGCTGTCCACAAGCGGGTAGTGAGGTCTCTTACGCTCATTTGACTGTGCAGGGTCTGTAAAGCGACAGTATTTAACAGTGTAATGGACCTCCGGTGATTTCCTTATGATTGGAAATGTACTTGACATGTGCTTTGGATATGAGCACTGGTATTACTTGCATCGCATTAACATTGGCTGCATAAGCCCCTTCATGCATTGTCTTGGTATGGCGCCCAATACTCATTGCATCATATTCATGATAAGCCTTGGTAAGGCTAGTGATATTGTCATTGAACATGTTTCTCTTCTTGTACCTCCTACTATTCTTCCATGCACCCTTATCACACAGTTACACCACCCTCTAAGCTTCTATAAGCTTATGCACGATTGATGCGTGCAGGTGATCCTACGCAGGCGTCGTAGCAGCAGAGCTTGGTGTGGAGTTGAGCTTGAGGACTCCATTGTTACTGACTTTTCTCTCTTTTCGTATCATCTCATGTATGTCCTTTTGGACCTTATGAAAGCTTGTAAAAGTTTAAATTCATAGTGGATTTTGTGATGTGTGCCTTTGTTATTCTCAGATATACTTGTTGTGATCTTAGGTATGCTCGTATTGGAATGATTATATTGTTATGGAAATCCTCCTTGTAGGATCCCAGGATCGGAACTTGCCTCAGGAGCCGAGAATGGGGTACTATGGAGGCTGTTGCGGCCAGAACCGGCCATCAGGTTCCTTGTGAGTTCGGTTACCAAGTCTGGGGCGTGACAAGGAGACTACCTGAGAACCCATTTGCACACTTGTCAGTACTACACTAGAGTAAGAACGTAGGTCTTTCCATTTTTATTGATAAGGTATGCAACTTCACTATCGTCATACATGAATATTCCATAGCCTCGCTAGTGACTTCATAATCTACGTAAACCATGTAGAATGTAATGCATAGAATGAATCATTGCTTCTTTCATTAGATAGCATTCGACAATAAAACTCTCTTAAAATGTGTGATTCACTACGTACCGTTTATAACTCTTCATTATCCCCATAAAAACCAGGACAATCAAATTATGTTTTAAATGATTCATAAAAAAAATTGATTTGTTTTTTGAATTACTTCTCAGAAGGATACATCCACCAATAGCGAACGGGTGCGCATTCCACTAAGTACAGAATGAGGTATATCATAGAAGCAAAAAATGTAGGAGGGAAGTACTTTACAAAGACACAGAACATTCTGCAATGCAGTCTTTCATCATTTGCACCTCCATATGCTTAATAACTTCTGAGGAAAAGACATTGAAAAATATCAAAAGTTGTTAAATAACAATACGTAATAGCTTCTGCTAGGGTGAGTTGAAATCATACATTAGCAATACCGATAATAGTTTTTGTATCAGGATGTGGTAATCACGTGACTTTAGGTTTTTCAGTTTGAACTATATCTGATAGGAACTTTCAAATTATACAAGGTTTGGCATAATAATTCATTCTCGAGCCGAGACAATTCATAAAGAGCTTTGGGTAAAACTTCAGTGCCACTTTTATCGTCCGACCACAAATTTCTCTTTATCTCCATTTCTTTTAATCCAGGCGAGCTTTACGACCACCCTCAGTCTTGTCATTTGTATTCATGATTGTTGCAATAAGGTTTTCTGTAATATTTTTTTCAACGTGCATCACATATAGATTGTGGTGAATAGGTAGATCCTCTAAGATTGACATGATACATAGTTGTTAAAGATTTTTTTTTTTTTAAATAAATTAGTAGTAAGTAAGATCATATATAATAAGTATATTATTAACTTACTCACATTCCAGTATGGAAAATCAAAGAAGATCGATTTCTTCGACCACGGAGTCTCATCATTTATAGACATTTTCCTCTTCTTACCTGCTACCTTTTCAAAATTGATTTCACTAGTCTCTAGTTTGGATAATAATTCAATACTTCTCAAATGATGACTCAGCTTCCCTGTTCTTTCTTCCTGTCGTTACAGTTCGCATTAGACGGATTACCCATACCGATTGCTAGATTTCCAGTTCACTATTCGCCATGGTAGATCCATATTGTGTAAGATGTGTCAAAATCATCACAAATTAAATGTTCAAAAATGTCGACAATTTTCCTCCTCCCACTTGTCATATTATGACATTTGACACAAGGATAATAATGATGGTCACTACCCCATAAGTCATCATAATTTTTAGTCAGATAAGTAATGAATGACAATACACTATTCAGATAATTTCCCAATAACCTGAGTGAGTTTAAAATCCACTCTTTACTTGCAAGTGTGGACGACGAAGACATTATTTACGAGCTGAGAGATATTGACAAATAAGATGATTAAGAAATTAGAGAAGTATAAACGATCACCACATACTTTAATAGTATTTCTACCTAATTGAAAAAATCAGTCACCCGCCCATCCATGACCGGATAGATTGTAATATTTTCATATTCACATTTAAATCTCCACGCCAAAATTCCGGCAACATATCCCTATGTCTCTACAGATACGTGAATATTTCATTTGATTCCAACATCAAGTATCCACGCAAAGTATAGATATTTGACATTGGAAATAAATGTAAGAAATATATAAAAAGAAAAAATAAGAGATATGGCATATAATAAGCATGTTCATTTAAATCAATGAAGTGAAAGCATTATAATCTATCCAACCTTGACCTGTCCGAACGGGATAATTTGAAATTTTCTATGCCTCTAAAAGAACATTTATATATAAATATATATATGTATATATATATATATATATATATATATAGATATATATATATATATATATATATATATGTAGGTATATATAATATTATATATTATGCCTGGTAACATAGAAATCCTCAAACAAGTAATTGATTGGACTATACTAACACAAATTCATACAAGAAAATAAGTATGATTCATCATTTGAGTAATATCGGCTATACTAAAACAAATAATCTATTAATATCTACTATATACTAGTATATATAAGCAATATCCAGGCATCATACCATAAGCTACAAGAATATCATGTCCTTCTAAAAAAAATGATATTTTGGGATTATATATATATATATATATATATTATATATATATATATATATATATATATATATATATATATATAAAGTTATTACTACATACATCACTATTTCAAATATAAATATCGAAGTATATGTAAGTTTAGTTTAGTATCAATTATAAGTACTTTTTTTATTTAAAGTTACTTAATCACTTCGATTTAATAATTAGAATTCATGATAAGCTACTTAAGGCATAAGTAGCATATCTTACATAATATAAGATCCAAAAGCTCCCCTTAAGACTCTTTGAATACCACCAAATAAGTGACTCCCAAAGTATATATATTTGATATTGGAAATAAATATAAAAGACATATACAAAGATAAAAGAAGAGATACAGTGCAAAATAAGTATGTGCATTTAAATCAAGGACCGAAAGCATTGTAATCTATCCAAACTTGAACTGTCCGAACAAGATAATTTGAAATTTTTTGTGCCTCCAAAAGCACACTATATATATGCCTGACAACATAGAAATTCTCAAATGAGCAACTGATTAGACTATACTAAAATAAATTCATACATAAAGACAAGTACAATTCATCATCCAAGTAATATTGGGCTATACTAAAACAAATAATATATTGATATCTAATACATACTAGTAACATAAAAGCAATATCAAGGCATCATACATAAGTTACAAGAATATCATGTCCTCCTAGAAAATGAATCATCCGGGATTTACACACACCACACACACACACACACCACACACACACACACACACACACACACACACACACACCACCATTTCAAATATAAATATCAGAGTAGAATAAAAGTAAGTTTGGTTTAAGATCAATTATAAGTTCTTTTTTATTTAAAGTTAATCACTTCTATTTAATAACTAGAATTCAAGATAAGCTGCTTAAGGCATAAATAGCTTATCTTATATAACATAAAATCCAAACGTCCCCCTTAAGACCCATTTGAATACCACCAAATAAGTGACACCCCCTAAAAATTTGTTAACTCATGGCCAAAGTGGATAAGTTTGTACATCGCCAAGCCTACGACAGTGGAATATATTCATTTGCAAATTTCACAAGCATAAACCAAATAACTTATTGATATCTACTAAATATTAGTAATATACATACAATATATATATATATATATATATATATATATATATAAAAATTAGTTGATTACTTCATACATCACCATTTCAAATATAAATATGCATGTAAAATACAAACCTAATTTGTAAACCTCTGCCTTAAACAAACAAATTGAAAATCCTAACCCCAATCCTAAACTATAAATACTAAACCCTACCCTAAAACTTAAACCATAAATCCAATATTAAAACCCTAAAGTCTATCAAATGGGTTGGTTTCATGGTTGATTTAAAGATAAATAAATAAATCTAAAGTCCAATCACGTTGTCCAAAATGGACAGATGCAACCTTCAATGATGAGTCATGGACAAAAATAAGCCAATCCGTGACTTAGGTGGGCCACACCACAGGGAAGGTTTAGAGTGGGTGCTTGCCCATTAAAACCTTCTAGATTGTACCTAAAACTTAAACCCTAAATCATAAATCAAAACTCTGAAGTCCATCAAATGGTTAGTTTCATGGTTGATTTAAAAATTAAAAAAAAATAAGTGGACAAATCTAAAATCCAATCACGTTGTCCAAAATGGACTGATGCAACCTTCAATGATGAGCCATGAATTAAAAAAAAAAATCCAATCTATGACTTAGGTGGGTCACACCATAGGCAACAGTTGAGAGTAGGTGCCCGCCCATTAAAACCTTCTAGATTGTACATAGGGCCCACTAAGATGTGGTTTTTACATCTGGACCATACATTGTGTGCGAACCACTTGGATGAGGTGTCACACCAAATTTTAGGTCATTCCAAAACTCAGGTAAGCCCCACCAAGTGCTTTTAGATATTTTAAGCATGATTTTTCATGTTTTTAGATGGTATGACCCACCTAAGTTTCGCATGCGGCTGCTGATTTTGGCATCCTAGAACCCTAATATTGTACATATCATTAAATGTTGCATTTATCCATTTATGCATACCTAAACTACAGATTACATGAAATTCAACATAGTGTACAAATTACATGAAATCCAACAGTGGATAGATTATGTGAACTCCAAAATAGTGTACATATTAAATAAAATCCAAAATAATGTACAGATTACAAGAAAATTAAAATAGTGGATAGATTACATAAATCCAAAAGTGGATGGATTACATGAACTCTAAAATAATGTACAAATTACATGAAATCCAAAAAATAATGTTCAAATTACATGAAATCCAAAATAATGTACAATTACATGAAATTCATCCAAAAATGGACATATTACATTAAATTCAAAAGTGCACAAATTACATGAACTCCAAAAATAGCATACAAATTACATGAAATTCAATAGTGGATAGATTACATGAACTCCAAAATGGCATACAGATTACATGAAATCCATCCAAAAGTAGACAGATTACATGAAATCCAAAAGTACACAAATTACATGAACTCCAAAATATTGTACATATTACATGAAATACAATAGTGAATAGATTACATGAGCTTCAAAATAGTGTACAAATTACATGAAATCCATCCAAAAGTAGATAAATTGTCAAGCTCATGTCCTAGTGACCATTTCGTTCCGTAGGATCCCACGGTCCTCCTGGTCGAATTCCGGCAACCCGCGACCCGTAGATTGCATTTGCACACGATCCTAATTCACACACTATCAACCTGAGACCCATGCCATTGCGACCGCGCTGTCACCGTAGTTCCGACGCTGTGTCTCGTGCGCCAATATCGACGCTTAGATCATAAGTTGTGGACCGCGCATGATAATGATCGTGGATCGGGCATTGGGGACCCACCTATCCAGATTGCACATTTACCTAGCAACCATCATCATGAGGATGATGTCACCTTAGGGGTGAATCACCCTAACTATATCCCCTAGCCCATAGCCCTAGGCATGCTCTTATAACTCATAATGACCCTAGCCCATGCCTCCCCTTACAACTCATGATTGCCTAGCTAGAAAAGCTCATTTCTCCTTTTCTCTCTCTTATCTCTCTCCCTCCGTCTTTCTTTCTCTTTCCTAGCAAGAGAGAGCTCCCAATGTCCATAAGAGCTCTCCATTTCCAGCCCTTTGCAAGCTCTCCACCCCCAAATTCAACCCTCCAAAATTAATCCCAACCATTGAATCTCACCCCTTGGAGCTCTAGAACATATTAGTGGAAGAAGGAGATCAAGATCTAAGGTGGGTGCTCTCTAGAGCTAGATTTCATCCTCTCCCTTAATTTCTTTCTTCATTTACATGGGGACTTGAAGGGCCCACCAATCCATGGTGGAGATCCTCCATGATCCCCTTGATGTGGCTTTGGCCCATTTTCTTACATGCATGAGCTATGGAGGGTCCATTCTCCATGGACCCCACCATCATGGTTTTTATTAATTCATGCCTTCTTAGGGTCATCTAGATCCCTCATTTGCATGGTGGGGATGGCATCCCTACCTCAGATTTTTATTTTGTTATGATGGGCCCATGCATGCATGGGACCCATCTTGATTCATGTATTGATGCATGTATTAGGGGGGGCCATAGTGGCAAGGCCCCTCCATCTCACCGTTCTCTCTCTCTTTCTCCCTCTCCCTTTCTTTTTTGATTATGATATAACATATGTGTGTGGCCCACCTGATTTGATAAAAAATCTAGACTGTCTAGAATTTTCTGGACGTCTCGTTGGTGGAACCCACCTTGTTGTCCATTGCGGGACAGACCTAAACGTAAAGAAAACGCAGATATTAGCTTAATCCAAATCTGGTGGGTCCCACACGTGTGGACCCACTGCATGTATGTACTTTGTATCTAGGTCGTCCATCTGTTGGATAGCCAGCAACTATTGTTGTTGTATTGACGTCTGTAGTTCTATGGCCTGATCATGGGGTATGTGATATATCCATACCGTCCGTCCATTTTTCCATGGACGTGGACCCACCCCACACATGCTGCACGTGTGGGGGTGGGGTCCACCTTAATATATGTATTATATAGCCATGTCGTCCATCTGCTAGGGACGGTGGGCCCCTCGATGCATGCGTTCTATATCCAGCCGTCCATCTGTTTTGGACGTGGGGCCCACCTAGATGTATGTATTTTGTATCTACACCGTCCATCCCTAGATGGTGCTATGGGGTGCACCATGATGTATGTGCTTTGCAGCCATGCCGTCCATCTGATTTTTGGACGTGGGCCCATCCCACATGTGCTGCACGTGTGAGGGTAGGGCCCACCTTGTGATGTGTTATATATTCACACCGTCCATCCACGTGGCCCCCGCATGATGTAAGTGTTTTATCAATGCTGTCCAGCCCATGGACCCCACATGTGATGTATTTATGACCTATTGATGAGGCCCAATGTGATGTATTTAAGGCCCATCTTGCAGGCCCACCTTGAGGTATATGTTGTACATGTGGCCCATCTATTTTGCTAGATTATGGGCAGCCCCATAAGGCCCGTTGTGATGTATATGCTACCAATTTGTGAGGCCCAATATGATGTTTGTGTGGCCCATATGTGCGGCCCAATATGATGTTTGTGGCCCATATGTTCGGCCCAATATGATGTTTATGTGGCCCATTTGGTGAGGCCCATTATGATGTATGAGTGGCCCATATGATGAGGCCCAATATGATGTATATGTGGCCCATGAGTGAGGCCCAATGTGATGTATTTATGGCCCACATGATGAGGCCCAATATGATGTGTATGAGGCCTTTGAATGAGGCCCAATGTGATGTATTTGTGGCCCATCTGGTGAGGCCCAATGTGATTCATATGTGGCCTATGAGTGAGGCCCATTGTGATGTATGATTGGCCCTTGTGTGAGGCCCATTGTGAAGTATATTAGGCCCTTGGGTGAGGCCCATTATGTTGTATGTGAGGCCCTTATGTGAGGCATGGGCCCCACTATATGTTTGGCTCTATATGGGTCACTCCTTAGGAGCAATGTTGGTTAAATGTCCACATTGCTGGGCAATGATGGTTAAATGTCCACATTGTGAACTTCCCTTAGCCCTTGTTAGGCCCATTCTCATCATTCTCTAAGTGGGTTAACTCAAATCATTGGGTCTCATTGATGTTTGCATGATCTATCTATTGTATTGGGATAACCCGAGATGTTGGGCCCTCATTGGTAGCTAGTAGGATTATTATTATTATTATTTTTATCTTGGAGTCCATCTAGGACTTATTTGGGCCGCCTAGGGCATCTAACGGGCTATATAATAGTATGGTGAAGGAAACCAGTTTCGGATCCTTAGGATTATAGGTAAGCCACCTAGGCCCAACCTTGATATGAGGAGAGTTCATCATCGCTGTAAATGGAGGGATCCGTGCTATCAGATTTGGTATGTCGATAGTTGAGGGCCGATCTTTATGTTATGGTTTAGATCGATTGTCCATCTATGGACCCCGCCTTGTATATAGGCCGATTATCGATACCGATTATGAGTATGTGATAGTATAGCATCATGATACATGCCCATACGCATCATCTGCATGCTTGTTATGAGATGTGCTTGACCATTGCATATGTCATTAGGCAGGTTGTTTATGCGACTCCCTGATAGCAGGAGTTGTCTCACATGAGTGCATGGAATGCGCATGATTGGACTGCGTGACTCATGCATCTTGCATTGTGTGATTATGAATATTGTACGCCCTAGCAACATCAGGGTTGTAGCCTCCGCAGATATAGCGTGGATGGCAGGATTGGATACCGAAAATTCTTGTTAAGCACGAGGGCGCGAAGGATGTCCCGGGGTGAAAGTCCTCAAACCCTTTTGGTACCATGGAGGATGCTTCAATGCCTAGATAGAGTGGATGTATGAGTGCATGAGGGCTAAATACCAGGAAGCTACATCTCCCACTATGTTATGATCGGTTGGAAGGGGGTGTGGCCTTACCCGCCCAAGGGTAGGGGGCAATTGTTAGGCTGAGTATGACCAGCACATAAATGGGTCCGCTATCGACGTGCTGAATGGATATTGGTTGACTATTGGTCAGGCGGATAGTGAGGTCTCTTCCGCTTGCATGATTGTGCGTCCAGTGTAGGGCGGCAATGTGGTGTATAGTGTATTAGACCCTGGTAATTATCTAGAGAGAGAACTGTACTGATATATGATGCTCTAGAGATGAGCTGGATTGATTTGTGGATTGGTATGCTTGAGCTGCATCTTGCAAATGACATTGGCTATGTAGGCCTTGCATCGTATGGCCTTGGTGTGGCCGATAACATTCATGCCTTGCATCGCATAGCCTTGGTATGGCCGATAGCATTCATGCCTAGCATCGCATAGCATTGGTACGGTTGATAGCATTCATGGACTTACTAGCATGTTTTCCGCATTACTCTGATATTGCATACTTGCATTGCTACCTTAGGCACACACTTTCACCACCCTCTAAGCTTTCTATAAGCTTATGAACAATAGATGCGTGCAGGTGACGCTAGGACGCAATCGTAGCCAAGCAGGAGCAAGAGTGTGCAGCTGAGCTTTCAGAGCCTTTTGTTATCATTGTATTTCCTTTTATGCACATTGTATCTCAAGTTTTTTATCATAGTGGATTTTGTAATGGTGTTCTGGTTATTGTTCGTGGGTTATGCTTATGGTTATGCTTATCGTGAAAGAAATTCATGTTGAAAATCCTCCTTTTAAGATCCCAGGATCGGAATCTGGTATATGGGTGCCAGGAGCCGAGAATGGGGTACTACGAATGTTGTCGGTGCCGGATTTGGCGATGAGGAATTTCATGAGTCCGGTTTTCGAGTTTGGAGCGTGACACAGATGACATGAAATTCAAAAGTAAAAAGATTACATGAACTTCATAGTAGTGTACAGATTACATGAAATACAAAAGTGGACAAATTACATGAACTCTAAACTATTATACAAATTACATAAAATCCAATAATGGATAGGTTACATGAACTCCAAAATAATGTATAGATTACATGAAATCCAAAATAATGTACAGATTACTTGAAATCTAAATTAGTGTACATATTAGATGAAAATATCCAACAGTGGATAGATTACATTATCAGATAAGTTCGAAAGAATACGAAATCTTACAAGGACAAGTGGAGGAACTGATCTGTAAGGGTCTAGTGAGGGGATCATGAATCTGTGTATTATGTTAGCCCTGTTGATGCCGAAGATGTTACAAGAATTGAATGCCAAGTATAAAGAAGATGTTGATAAATATCGGTACCATAAGGTATTTGAAGTAGGTGATAACATGCTAGTTTACTTGCGCAATGAGAGATTTTCGACTGGGACTTATAATAAGTTGATGAATAAGAAGATTGGTCATGTTTTGATCCTCAAGAACATCAATGATAACGCTTATCTCATTAAACTTCCCGAGGGCATGAAGATCTCATGGACTTTCAATGTGACAGACGTGTATGCGTATAATGAGCCAAGCTCATTGAATAACTTGAAAACGAGTTCTTTCCAAGTGGAGGGAACTAATGTAAGATGTACTAGAGATACATTCATTGCACGGCTGGACCAAAAGAAGCTCAAATGAAAGCAGAAGTAATCCATCAAATATGGGGCTAGTCCTATATAGGGCATGATGTAACTAAGACCCATGCACGTCCAACACGAAGAAATTCATTCTAAATAAAAAGAAATTATCATTCGAAATATGGACCATAAGTGAGTCATAACTTTTGATCTAGACATTGCAACGAGATGAACAACCTACCTATCAATCTTTATGCAACGATGGTTCCAAGGTAAACTGACCTCATTGTAGGTCGCGTACGTTCGTTTCGCAAGAAAATGTACTCTTCCGGTTCAAAATTATGATTTTAGGAAACATTTACCATTTTTAGTCATTTTTATCTTGTCGTATTACCTTATTTTTATAGTTTTAGGATTTTCATCTTTTTAGAAATTGTCGGTAATCATACTAGGAATCATCTAGTAAGGTTTATCTAGACTTTCTATTTTTGGCAAATTAGGCTTTAAAAGAGTTTTACTATTTTGGGTAATATTTCAATTTGGGTTAGAATTTTTCTGTTTTGTATAACTTTTGAATTAGGATTTTCACTAATATATACAAATAATGAAACCGAAATGTTTTTGACTTTATTCAATACAATACTCAATTTTTTTCTTATTTTCTTGTGTAGTCGGAGATTTTTCCTTATGGATTCAAGTATTAATCACTTGAGGAAGACAATTTTTCTCTTATTTTTTTCATTCCTTCCCTATCTCAAGGGTTCACCGTGATGTTTATATGCCATCGAACCCATTCATATGGTGATCTCACCCGGACGAAGGTTAAAAACAAATATTGGCCTGATCCAAAACTTCGGTGGGCTCATAGAAGGTTTCAATGGTCCTATGGGTATTATTCTTGGGATCACATTCTAACATGAGATGACGAAAATGATGGCGAGAGTGGATGAAACACAAATCATGGGGGCACCACATAACTTTTTCTCAGGGCAGGGTTATATTTTGTAGGGCCTACTTACTGTGTGGAATTCTAACCTATCCAACCAGTGAACCCCTTCATGATGACCAGACAACCAAAGGTGAATCCAATCATAAGATGGGCCACACATAAGTTTATACAAGTTTGGGTGGTGTGCATTATTTTCTACATTGCCTCTTGTCACGCCCCAGACTCGGTAACCAGAATCACAAGGAACCCGATGGCCAGTTCTTGCCATAACAGCTTCCATAGTACTCCATTCTCGGCTCCTGAGGCAGGTTCCAATCTTGGGATCCTACAAGGAGGATTTTTTATAACAATATAATCATTACCAATACGAGCATACCCAAGATCACAACAAGAACATCTGAGGATAACAAAAGCACACATCGCAAAATCCACTATAAATTTGAACTTTTACAATTATCCATAAGGTCCAAAAGGACATACATGAGACAAAAAGGAAAGGAGAGAAGGTCGACAATACTGGAGTCCTCAAATGCTCAGTTCTGCTCCAGCTCTGCTGCTATGACGCCTGCTTTGAATCTTCTGCACGCATCAATCGTGCATAAGCTTATAGAAGCTCAAAGGGTGGTGTAGGTATGTGACAATGGTGCACAGTAGAATAGTAGGAGGTGTAAGATGGGAAACATGCTCAATAAGGATATAACCAGCCTTACCAAGGCTTATCATGAATACGATGCGATGAGTACTGGACGTCATACCAAGGCAGTGCATGAAGGGGCTTACACAGCCAATGTTAATGCAATGCAAGTAATGTCAGTGCTCATATCCAAACCACAAGTCAAGTACATTTTCAATCATAAGAAAATCATCGGGGTCCATTACACTGCTGAATGACTGCCTCTCTACAGACCCCGCACATAAAACGAGCATAAGAGACCTCACTACCCACCTGTGGACAGTCAATCACCGACAAGGCCTGACGGTAGTGGACCCATTCACGAGATGGTCAGACTCAGCCTAGCAATGCCCCCTACACCAGGCAGGTAAGGCCACACCCCTATCCAACCGACTACACGACAGTGGGAGTCGCGGCCTAACGGTATAAGGCCCTCGCGCGCTCATATATTCCTCCTAGTCATGGCGTTTGAGCAGATCCTTGGTACCATGGAAGTTTTGGGAATTTCACCCATGGGCATCCTATGCACCCGGTATGCTCAATTAATATTTTCGGTATCCACACATACGACCATCCACGAATATTCCTGTGGAGACAAGGCCTTGATTAAGCAAGGTCGGATACCCACATCTTATGCAAATGCCAGATGCATGAATCACACAATCACTCATGCATTAATCTCAAGCATCCATCATGCTCTAGAGGGGAAAACTCCACCCCTCGGGGAGATACCAACATATCCTACACAATGGCACAACCATATTCAATCATACCTCAACCAAGCATGCATATGATGCGTATGGGAGTGGGCCATGAAGATGAATAGGGATGCCAATGAGGTGAAGATGAACTCTCTACCTAACCGTGAAAGGTCTAGGTACTTAACCAATTTTCTCATAAGGAATACAACCTCTAGTGGGGGCCCATTTACCTGGGGTAGCCCACAAGACTAAGAAAAACAATGATATGGGCCTAAATAGATGAGACGGGCCTAGTAAGGGTCTATGGTGGGCCTTTAACCACCCATAGAAGCTCATGGGCCTACCTTAGGGCCACTACTGTGGACATCCAACCATAATTAGTCCCCAAGAGGTAGCCCATCTCTAATTGATCACGAATCAAGGCCTAAGGCCCACACAATATTAGAAATAAGAAATGGGCAGCCATAAACATACTACATACACTCATGCTGGGCTTCAGAAAGGCGACCCAAGGCCTATCCAAAACATGGGTCCAAGGAAAACACACATAGCCCAACCCATACATACCACTATGGGCCCATAGGGAAAGGGTTAGGGCCCAACATAAAGGCCACTAATCCCATATGTTGTGGTGGCCTAATGGGCAGCCCATTGCTCAAACCACATAGGCAAACGTCATGCTCTTAGTCAAGTAAGGTTGGGCCTACAACTCGGCCCAAGTATAAAGTTGATTTGGTGGGCAACCAAAGGCCCATCTACTTGTGTAACCTGTCCCACTAGCCCAACACAATAGTATAGTAAAAGAAAATGGCCCAAGAGTATTCTAAAATATAAGGGAGCAATAAATACCTAATTTCCTCAATATGGTGGGCCCCATAATCATAGCCTCAATAGGCCCTAGAACATAAGGGATGGGTCCCCAACTAATCATACACAAAGCCCAATGGGCTGGGGCCCAAAAGTTCTGAAATAACAAAGGGGACAATAATGTACAGGAAATTTTTGCAATGCATATTGCTGTCCTAAATTTGGGCACTCCATTAGAGTGGGTCTAGGGTCTCTAAAACTCTAGAAATTGAGAGTCAAGATCCCTCATCATGCATACAATAAGAGGAAACCGAAAAAGGTGGCCCACCATCAGAGGAAACATTTTTGAATTATGGTTTTTATCAAGGCATATTGCTGGACTGCACAGCTGAAAATTTTGGTAGTCCAACCATCTTGGCCCATTCTTTTGGATGCCCAAATAAGATCATTTGGGGCTGAAATTTTACAAAGTGATACTTCCATAGGTGGACCACACTCCCAAAAAATTTCAGAATTTTTAGATATTCCTAAATATTTTAATTAATTTAAACAAAACAGTCTATCCAAAAAAATCGGACAGACCTGGACGTCCCAACGTGGTAGGCCAGTCCGGCCCTCGTCACGGTGTACACAGGGGTCCATTGGCCACGAAATTTGGTAGGTAGGTCCTACCATGAGTATAACATAACTCCACAAAATTTCAAAATTTTTAGATATCTAGAAATATTTTAATTTATTTAAAGAAATCAATTTATCCTGAAAATCGGACTGATCTACACACCATATTGTAATGGGCCGGTCCAGCCACCACCATGGTGTGTACAGGTGTCCATTGGCCCCAAAATTTTGTAGGTAGGTCCAACCATGAGTGGACCACATCCCTATAAATTTTTATAATTTTTATACACCCAAAAATATTTTATTAAATTTCGGAATTCCAACCTGTCTAGGGTGGAATGTTGCTGGAACAGTGCAGAAAATCTAGACTGTCCACCTCACTTGGACCACACCTTTAGAACCCTAATGAAGGTTATATGGGGCTGAAATTTGTGGGATATAAAGATGAGATTCCCACCTTTCAGAAAAGTATATTTGATGGGTACAAAAGGTCCCACAATCAGTCCCAAATTCAAGCTCAAAGTCCAACAAAAATCTGTCTAGAAAATTTCTGGGCAGCAACATGCACATGAAATAAAATGAGCATAGGAACCAAAATAAGAGGAAATCACCCTATGGAATTTGAGTTGTGGTCCACCTCAGTGGGCTCCACAAATATCCAAACCTAATCCATACCATAAAATCCATTGCATGTGTCCAAAAAGGAGCAAATGGGGCACCTATGTTCATAGAGTGGACAGACATAGACTTCCACTCTCTTTGGATGGTCTGGATACTTCCAAGCTACAAGGTGGGCCACACACATCTGAGAATAATAGATCAACAAAAGAATAGTAAGAATCGGCCACAAGGGAAAGGGCTCTGCCACATTGAGGCCCTTCCCTTCATCACAAACCACACATATCACTATATTGATGAGATTTTAAGATCTACCCATGCATGCATCTTCTAATCAAAATCCAATGGTGGAGATGTCTTCTCCACCAAGGATCAAGGGTCTAGATGACCCACAAACCTATAAATCAAAGGAAAATCTCATGATGGGGTCCATGGAGAATGGACCCATCATGGCAATCTTGCATGCATAAAGTGGGTTGTTGGCCACACTCATGGAGTCATGTAGGACCTCCACCATTGATTGGTGGGTCCTACACACTCCCAATCAAATGAAAAAGGTTCATGCAAGAGGAAAGGAAAGAGACTAATCCCATGAATCACCTACCTTGAATCTTCAAGATTCTCCTATTTCCAATCTCCTTAAGCTCTAAGGGTTATAGATCTATGGTTGAGATCATGTTCCATTAGCTAGATGATGGGGGATTAGAGGGAGAATGGGCTGTAGAAGAGAAGGAGATGGAAGGGAAGTTGCTGGAAATTCTAGCAATGGAGGGAAATGAGAGGGAAGGAGAGAATAAAGAGAGAGAAAGAGAGACCATGATGGGTTTGTAAGAGAATCCATCATTACCATAGAGAGGAGTTTACAAAGTTGTAGGTTAGACTAGGCCTCTTGATGGTGTTTGTGGTTGGTGGTGTTAGTTCCATGCAATTGTGTAGTATGTAGGTAGTGTACCTTGGAACTTGTGCCAAGGGTGATGGTGGTCCACATGCATTCCACTTAAGTGGGCCACATGATCAATAGTCATATAATGAAATGTACACAACTTTTGATCTACATATCGGATTTATGCGCGAGACATGGCGTTGAAACCGCGGCGACGATGCGGTCGCAATGGCATGGGTCTCGGGTCTATATGACCGAACTCAAGGATGACCGCAGACACTATCCAAGGGTCGTGGGTCGCCGGGATTCGACCGGTAGGACTACGAGACCATGATGAATAAGATGCATACTCACACACACACATGCACACATGCGAACTGGGGTCGGGTCTCACACCTCTCATCAAACTATCGATCGGCCTACGTTTTGGAGTGTTTGATCAAAGTTCCAATATGGCTACTTTTATGAATGGACCATCCATGGCAGGAGTCCAATCAAATCAACGGATATAGGTTACTAACCATGGCCCACTTGTCCAAACTAAAATTCTTAGACACCAAAAATTCTCAGGCAGAAAATTATACAAGATCACTTATTATCTGCCGTGTATTCATCCCATCCAACGTAGAAGATGAGCCTGCATGGAGAAACCTAACTTCAATTTGAATTTTCAAATGAGGATCCAAACGAAAGAGAATTTAGATGAGTTGGAAATTAATTGAGACATCCAAAGTCACCCAGGCTCTAAACAGCTTACTCGTGTTTTAAATCCTGGGGCCAGGGTTCAATAATCCAGACCGCTGGTCTGTGTCCACCTCCTTGGATGGACTACATTCTCAAAATCTGCCGAAATCAAAGATCCTAGATCACCAATCTTGGGCTTCTTTTTTCTTTTTTTTTTTTTCAGTGAAAGGCATGCTTTTTTGTTGAAATAGGATCATTGGATATCCATCCAGGCAGGGCTCTGTGAGGCCCATCGTGATGTAAGTGTTTTATCCACGCCGTTCATCATTTTTCTCAGATCATTTTAAAGTATGAGCCTAAAAATGAAGCAAGTCCACAGATCTAGTGGACCACACCAAAGGAAGCTGCAGTGATAATCACACCCACTGTTGCAACCTTTCTAAGGGCCACGGTGATGTTTTTTTTACCATCCAACCTATTCATAAGGTCATGTAGACGTGGATGAAGTGCAAACACAAATATCAGCTTGATCCGAAACTTCTCCAGCTCCTGAGAAGTTTTAATGGTAGACGTTCAATCACCACCTTGTGGTCCACTTAATCCACGGACCTGTATAAATTTTTTCGTCTCATATATTAAAATTATCTGAAAAAGCTGATGAACAGCATGCAATCAAACACTTACATCACGGTGGGCCCCACAGAGCCCCGCCCGGACCGATTAGGGGTAGGACGCAATCCGCGTTCCATGTGGGGACATTACTATTTGCTGACTTGGATAGAGGACTTTATGTGGATGAGATCCACCCCATCCATAAGGTGCGCCGCTCTTTCTGAGGACTGAGGTCTAAAAATTGGAAAGGTTTGAAACTCAGGTGGCCTAAACAGCAGAACAGTTGATATGGAAAGTCCCACTATTAAAATCAAATTCGCCCAATTTGTGTGTGGGATCCACTTCCATGGTATATGCTTTCCAATCCACTAAAATATGATGTCCATACCAACATGAATGGATTCCTTGAAAATAAGGTATCTCAAGACTCACGTGGGCCACACCACCTGAATTTACAGTTTTTAAGCATGATTTTATACCGTTCCTAATGTGTGGCCCACCTAAGTCTTGGATTGGACCATTTTCTATCACAGTGAAAATATGGTGGGGTACGTGATAGACGTGTTGGATTGGATGCACATTTTCCTTCACTTGGTGCTGAGATAGTTGTAAGTAGGGTTGTTAGTGAGCTGAGCTTGGGCTTGGTAAAATCAAAGTTTTCAATAGGCCTTCTAAGTCCAGCTCCAACAATTTGAAGATACAGACCAAAGCCAACCCATGGGCGGCCCATTGACAGCCCTAGTTGTAAGTTCAGTAGTTCACCCTCCCTATGACCATAGCTACTCAAGCTAGCATTGTCCATCTAAAACGTTCCGTGAGTGGAAATCATAATTTTGGATGGTTTAATATAACTTGGTAAACCAAATATTCAATTCCCAAGTTTTAAGATATTCAGATTGCGTGCGGTACTAGGGCACAATATGCACCCGCTTTATTTTAATGAAAATTTGTCATATGTCGATAACAAACATGTAACCTACTGCCAAAAGTAAAAATTTACTTGCACGAATGAAACGGTGATTTTATCTTTTTTTACCATTGTTATATCCTATTTACGGCAATTTTGGAAAAAGCCAGTAGGAGGATAACATGTGGCATTACATGAGAATATGTTGATGAAAAGATCTTCAAGATATTTGAAGCACTTTTTGTGGAATTATAGCTAGCGTGAATCTAATTTTACACGTCAGTGGATGTTCAACGGAGTGACGTGGTCGAGTTACTCAAAAGTCTAACGAGTGAAGAGAAAAATATGGTTAAGTAGTTCGAGATGTAAAAGGCAACCGAGAAGAACAAAGCTTGAGAAACAGAAGAAAAACAATCGCAAAAGAAAAACATAATAAAAAGAAGGATTTAGAGAAGGGCTTTTTGACTGTTGTAACCGTTGCAATAATGAAGAAGGATCTAGAAGAATAGACTGCATAGCTGAACTCTATAATTAGCATAGAAATTCAAAAGTACAATCAAATCATATCCAATCTCCAATCCAAATCAAACCAAACAAATCTATTAACTATTATCTCAGGTTATTATAGGAGTAATGATAATCCAGTAGTTGTAATTCTCAGTTATAATTTTTATTTGTAATCTAAATCTACGCTCATATGCTAGATTTATCTTTTATCCAATGTGAGACCCGTGTCCTAGACTGTATCGTTCCATAGGCTTTCACAGTCTTTCCGGTCGAATTACGGCGACCTGCGACCCGTAAATAACATTTGTGCGCGACCTTGAGTGTCATCCTATAATTCTGAGTCAGCTTAACTTAAGACCTATGTCATTGCGACCGTATCGTCGCTCTGATTCCAACGTCGTGTCTCGTGCGCCGATCCGACGGGTAGATCAAAAGATGTACCATTTGCAATATTTAAGCCATCGATTGATGTGGGGTCCACTTTGAGGGGAGTGCACACATTTTCCTAGGTGGACCCACCCTAGGAGCACCATTTCCCATGAGAGCTTTAGTCAACTCTCTCTTGCTAGTCATTATGAGGTTCTCTTCCCTACGCTCTTACAACCCATTATTACCCTCTTACAAACCCATCCCTTCACTCTCTCTTTTCTTCTTCATTTTTCCTCCCCTAGTAAGAGAGAGCTCCCAACGTCCATGAGAGCTCTCCATTTCCATCCTTTGCAAGCCCTCCACCCCCCCCCTCCATCCAATCCCCCATCCCAAATCAATCCCGACCATTACATATCTTGTACCCTTAGAGCTCTAGGTCACATTGGTAGAAGAAAGAGTCAAGATCTAAGGTGGGTGCTGCTCTCTCTCTCTCTCTCTCTCTCTATCTCATCTCTCTCTCTCTGAGTTTGCTCTCTCTCTCCTCTCTCCTGATCTCTCTCTGATAATATTTTGTGTGATGATGTGGCCGTGTGCCCACCCGGATGTACCCCACCTTGAGTGTGATGATGTCCAGTTGTTCATCAAATGGACCCCACGGCTGTCCAAGCCATGTGGGCCCTACTTAACAGTGATGGGAGAACACAAGATCAATTGATCAAGTGGGCCACGACCATGTGGGACCCACCTTGAAGAACATTCCATTTGTCCAGCGTCCAGGGACGCTTGACAGTGAGGTGTACTCACGATTTAATATTTTATTTTTTTTTGGCTTTTGGGTGGGCCACTCATTTAGGCCCAACCTTGATGTATGGAACTAATCCACGCCGTCCATTTCATTCCCCAGCTCATTTTAGGCGTTGAGTCAAAAAAATGAGGCTGATCTGATTTTCTGGCGGGCCATAGCGTTGAAACATTGGTTGTTACCGTTGAAATCCACCTTATTTTTTTTTACCACCCATCAAAACATATCGCATATTGAGCTTGTTTGACGGATTCTACTGATGCGGGACCCACCTAGGAAAATTCACAGAAAAACCATATTTTAAAAAAAAAAAAAAAAAAAAAGAAGCATGCAGCAGCGCCGCTGTTGCAGCGTCAGCAGCACAGGACGCTGTTGCCGTGGACGTTAATGAGGCAGGGACCGTGGGTCCCAGCCGTGGGCCCCACCATGTTGTGTATTTAACATCAACACCGTGTATTTGATGGGTCCCCTTTACATATGGGGCGCCTCCAAACATCAGCCTTACATGTTGCTCAGGTGGCCCACTTCACAGGGAACAGTGTGAATGAATATCTGCCATTAAAATTCCTTTTGAGTAACAGAAGTTTGGATCTACATGAAATTTGTTCTTTTTTTCCTATGATTCAGGTCTCTGTGACTTTATAAACGGATCGGATGGAGGATAAACGTTATGGTGGGCCCTACGTGGGACCCACCCTTTTTGGGAGTGGATCGGCTTATGTACCTTACTACCACACGTCAGCAGGTCGTGTGCACCCCACTCATGATATATGTGATTCATCCACGCCGTAGAGCAGCTGTGGGACCCACGCCCGTGTGGACTCCACATGCATGTGAATGTGAAGCCGTCCATCTGTCCAGCGTCCAGGTCTGGACGCTGTAACCTATTTTTTTTTTTTTTTTTTTTTTTTAAAAGAAAACAGAGAAAGAAGAAAGAAAGATAAAGTGATATAATATATATTATATATATATGTCTGGTGGGCCCCATGTGGGACCCTGTAACCTTTTTTTTTTTTTTTTTTTTTTTTAAAAAAGAAAACAGAGAAAGAAGAAAGAAAGATAAAGTGATATAATATAATATTATATATATGTCTGGTGGGCCCCATGTGGGACCCACCTTGATGTACGAATTCTATATCCAAGACGTCCGTCCGTTTGAGGATGTGGCCCCCACCATTTGAAGTATCGTATCCAAGCCGTCCTTCTGGACAGTGCTGACATCAGCCATGATGTGTGTTTTATTCCACACTGTCCAGATAGGCTGGACGGTGGAGTGTGCATAATGTATGTCTATCCACACGTAGGACCCACCTTGATTTCATCCAGACCGTCCAAACCAGGGACGGTGGGTCCCACGCAGCTAGTGCTGCTGTTTGACATCAGCTAGTCATGTGGGTTTGATCAGAGGTATGTGATTTATACCAGCTGTCCATTTGAGGACGTAGAACAGCCATGATGTATGTACTATATCTATACCGTCCACTTGAATGAGGTACATGCAACATCGTGGGTCTATAGAGCACCATAACATCATTCAGGTGTTATAGTTACAAAGTTTCTTCTTAGGTTTGCGGGTACTGGAGCATATCCCAAAACCATTGAAATATTTTTGTGATAATTCAGCTGCTATTTCCTTCTCTAGTAACAACAAGCATTCATCAAGGTCGAGGCATATCGACATCAAATATCTTGTTTTAAAGAAAAGAGTTCAGGATCATCAAGTGTCTGTGGAGTTCATTAGCACTAAGCAGATGATTGCAGATCTGCTCACTAAAGGGCTCCCTATCACACCATTTTAGGAGCATGTAACATCGTTAGGAGTCATTGATCCCACAGATATTTTCAGTTAGTGGGAGTTGAGCGCATTTTGATTTTCATAGACATTTTAGAGATCTCATTTGATAAAATTTGATGATTTTGATATAAAGTTATTTCTACTTCTCGGTAAGTGTGTGCAAATTTTGAATAAGTAGAACTAAAGTCATGTCTCGTTGGAGACATTTGAAGGCTTCAAGACCTCTTAAGGATAAACACACATCATCACTCTAAGTGTGTAATCCTTATATCACATTTCTTAGTTCCAAATTTATATCATCAAGATTATTAGTATTTGTGACCGTGCTTAGCCTCACATCGCTTAGATTAAATGTTGTGATGACTACTGCTGATTCGATACTGACAATCTTAATGGACCAGATTGAATAACATTACCCACATTATTCTACCATTGTAGTGGTTAACCATTTGAATGTTTTTTTAAAATAAAAATAAAAATTTTAAAAGTATTTTCTATAGATCAATCATTGACATTGTTCAATATGGCCCAAGTGGGAGAATGTAAGAACTTTATAAGGTGGGCATTATTGATCAACGGTCAGAATTGTCCTAAGGTTGGATAATGTGATCAGGTAAGCTAGTGGACTCCACTGCATTGTGATAATTTTGGAATGAACTGCGTAAGGGGTTTGGAATGCTATTGCTATGATACGCACACAACAATATGAATTTTACTAGGACACCGATACGTGTGGAGCCGTGGGTGAAGAGTTTTGATGGGTTTCAAACTCTCCGTCCCTGTGATCTATAAAAGAAGGCTAGGTCCCCGATCCTACACCAAGAAAGAGAAGCTTAATCCCATCGATACTTCTATTAGGGTGTGAAGGAGAGGAAGATTCTGGTATTCTGTTTCTTTAACTATGGCGTCTAAGATAGGTACTTAATCTTCCTTCTTTGATCTCTATGACTGATGCACAACAAGGTCTTTTCGACTATTCTACATTATGATAATATAACATGCCCACTATTAAAAACTTCCTTAATGCCACTGTAATGTTTATTTTCCATCCAAACTTTTGATTATGCCACGGAAGAACTGGATGAAGGGAAAACACAAATATTAACTTAATACAAAACGTTTGTGGCCCCAAAATTTCTTAATGTTGAGTGTTCGATCACCACTATTTCTTGCGGTGTAGTTCATCTTAGATTTTGATGTACTTTAGTTTGGTTTAGGTCCTAAAGTCAGATGGTAAAATGGATGGACGGGTGGATGAAACCCATGATAATGTATCATGGTGGGGCTCATAGCGAAACGTCCAGTTACCATCGGTAGCGTCAGTAGGTAGAGGTGTACACGAGTTGAACTGAGTTGAGCTTGGCATAGTTCGACTCAGCTTGGCCACCAGTTGACCCCAGCTTGAACTCGGCTCAGCTTGGTCCTCGAGCCTGACTCGCAAGCTCGGGTTGGTTCGGTCAGCAACTTGGGCCAGTTTGAGCTAAGATCGAGCCGGGTTCGCCTATGCAACATTTTGACAAACACGTGGACTGCACATTCAAAATCTCACTGTATGTAAAACAATAGTAACAATTTTACAGGTATTTCATCAAACACTTTGTAGGCAACATCAAAATCAAGAAAAAATGGTATTTGTTTCATATATATACCTTCCTTGCCTCCAGCTGACACTTCATTGAGTCATTTCATCAAACACTTGGTTAGCAACATCAATATCAAAGTAACTGAATCATTGAACTGGTTTGATCCCAGTTCAATTCGAGTTGGGGTTCGATCCGAGTCGAGTTGAGCTCAGGCAAGCTGGAAACCGGTTCAAAATTTTTTCAAACTAAAAAATTAGCTCGATCTTGGCTCAAACTAAGTTTCAAACAAGTCAAATTGTGCTTTTTCATTTGGTCTAGCGAGCTAACTGGGTTCGCGTACAGCCCTATCAGTAGGCAATCCGTCCCCTCCAAGCTGGGTTTGGCTGGGGACCCAGTACCAACCACCTATCTAGTGTCAGAGCTCCTAAGCCCCACCATGATTTATTTGTTTTATTCGTTCTGTCAATCCATTTTTCCAACCTCATTTTAAGGCATGAGCCCAAATATAGGTAGATCGAAACCTAAATTAGACCACACCAGTGGAAACAGTGGGGATTGAATGCTTGTCGTTGAAAAATTCTTAGGACCACAAAAAATTTGAATTAAGCTGATATTTGTATTTTCCATACATCCAGGTCTGTAGAAACTTATGTACAGATTGGATGACAAATAAACATCACTGTGGGCCCTAGGAATGTTTCAACGGTCGACATCATCCTCTCCACTGTTTCATATGGTGTTGTCCACATGAGCGTTGGATCTGACTTATTTTTGTGTTAGTTTACTAAAATGAGCTGGAAAAATGGATGGATGGCGTGGATTACATCATGGATGGGTCCACTGAGCTTTGACATCAGCCAGCTGGCTGGCGTTGGGTCACAAGCCATACCGCGTCCGTGTCTGGCCGCGGCTATGCAGGAGTATCGAAGCTTTTGTCGGCATTTAAATCCCCAGATGTTAGAAGTAGCAGGTAATGGCACTTGGGAGTCTCTCCCCGAAGCTGAATATAATTTCCGGAATCCGAAACTCTGTATCGGCTCGCGCCATCGGTTGCAGGTGTTCCATGGCGGAGAGCTTCAGAGTAGCCGCGGCACAGATGACTTCCATCAACGATCTAACGGCCAATTTCAACACTTGCTCTCGTCTTGTCAAGGCAATCACTGCGCCCTTCATTTTCCTCATTTTTTAAGCTTTTTTTTTCCATCATGTCATTTAACATAGCGACAATCATACCTTTCCCAGTTACAGAGACAAAGACGAGAAGATGTTTGCTTGGATTCATCGTGATGTATTGCCATGCGATAGTCGGGACTTATATCTATTGTATTTTTTTATTTTTATTTTTCCAGCGACACAAACCGTTTATGTGATAGGGCTCTCGTGGGATGGGGATGCCCGAAAGGACTCTCAGATTGAATATTTCAACCCTTCGATTATACAAAGGTCATGATGACCATCATTTTTTTTTTTTTTTTTTTTTTTTTTTTTTTTAAATAGAAATAATTGAACTCGTTTGGATGCCTGTAAATTTTGTAAGTGGTCTGTAAATCATTTACAGCCTGTCCCGTTTCGCTTTAAGCTGTAAATGATTTATAGGTAAAGAGTTGATGCAAACCCGAAAGGAAAAGCAAATAAATCAATAAGAAAAGAAAGCGATGGCGGGAAAAGACCCAACAATCCTCTAGTCGAATGCTAGAGATCACAAATGCAAGACTTTGAGCGAGCTCCACAGTCCTTTAGTCTAGAACTAGAGACCACTCTCCCTCCCCTCAACAGCTACCATATAGAAAATAAGAAAATTTCATAAAAAGAATATTAATCAGCTTGTTTTATTCCATAGGCCATAGGTCCTACTTATAATCAACCTTACAATCTGTAATAAGGGATATGGAATCTAAAAATCTGCAAAAATAGGAAAGCACGTAAATAACAAAGCATTCTAATTAAGAAAATACCTAAAATAAGAAGATACTTAGATAAGAAAATATTTAAAATTATTCCCTACAATAAAGATATGAAAGAAAGAGCCAATTTCCTAATCTAGAGATTTGAAAGAAATGGGAAGTGGTGATGGGCTAAACAAGGAAGGTGGTCCTTTTCCACATATGGAGTGTGCAGTTGTGGAATGTGGGACGATTGCATCAATTCCCCTCAGCTTGAAAAAACTCGGCTCCGTCGGGTTAATGGCAATGTACTCCTCATAGAATTTTGGGTTGATGCACCTGAAATCATCTGCTGAAATCCATATGCTGTCGGACCTTGGTCAGCCCTTCCATTTGACAAGAAAGTTTTGATACCCCCATTGGCGTGTGGAAACTATTTGATCATCCAACACGTCCTCAATGATTTTTTCGAGCTCTTGTGGTACCTCAGGTATCTGGATAGCCCGTTCTTCCGTACCCTCGTTTGTGTGAAATCCCAGATAAACTATAAGGTCTTCCACATTAGAAACGAGGCTGATCTTCATTTCAGGTGACAGCTTGATTAGGTATGCATTATCACCTAGCTTCTTCAAATGTGTTAAGAACCTACCTTTCTGGAGTGGAGCTTTATATAAGAACCCGTTGGAAACCGCTCAGGCTTAAGTCGCACCATAACTCTATCTCCTTCTTGGAATTGTGCAAAACGTCATCGAACATCTGCATATCTCTTGTAATTTTCATTGCTAAGAGTGATCTTTCGCCTAACTTCTTCATGTATCTCCTTAACATGCTTTGCAAAAGCTTCAACATCCTAGCTCAATCAAGTCACACTAGGAAGTGGGACTAAATTGATAGGTTGTCGCGGTTGCATTCCAGTCGCAATTTCGAAAGGAGAGTCCCGTAGTGCGGTTCATAGAACTGTTATAAGCGAACTCATCTTGTGGTAACACGGTGTCCCATGAGCTAATATGATCACCAACCAAGCATTGAAGTAGATTCTCAAGTCTATGGTTTACGACTTCAGTCTGCCCATCTGTTTGCGGATGATAAGCACTTGAGAATTTCAACTTAGTTCCCATCTTAGACTACAAGGTGCGCTAGAAGTAGCTCATAAACTTGACGTCACAATCAGATACAATAGTTTTGGGAACACCATGTAGACGAACCACCTCTTTAAAGAAAACATTGGCGATGTGCATGGCGTCCAATGTCTTCTTACAAGGGACAAAATGAGCCATCTTCGAAAACCTTTCAACCACAACATAAATATAGTCATAGCCATGTTGAGTCTTAGGCAATCCTAAGACGAAATCCATACTGATGTCTTCCCATGGAGCATATGGGACAAGTAATGGCGTATAAAGACCAGTATTCTGCTTGCTACATTTACCTAGCTAACACACTCGACATTGACGAACAACGATCCCAACGTCTTTCTTTAGACCTGGCTAGTAGAAACGGTCCTCAACCAAGGCTGACGTTTTATCGACACCAAAGTGACCTCCCAGGCCACCTGAATGAAGCTCTCGTATAACAAGCTCTCACAAAGAACTCTTAGGAAAACATAACTTCATATCAAAGAATAAGTACCCATCGTGCAAGTTATACCTTGGGTACTCGGTGCTTGCACCGGAAATGAGTGCTGAAAATACCTTCCCAAAATCATCATCTGTGGCATAGTCCCGTTTAACTTCTTCAAACCCAACAACGGAAACTGATAAGATAGACAATAGGTGTAACTTTCAGTTGAGGCTGTCCACTACCTTATTTTCATTACCGGCATGATGTTTTAGGTTGAATGTGAACTCTTGAAGATAAGCACTCCACTTAGCATGCCTAACGCTCAACTTCTTCTGAGAATTCAAGTAATGCAATGCCTCGTGATCAGAATAGATTACAAACTCTCGATGAATGAGGTAATAACGCCAATGCTTCAGAGCTTGTTCAATAGCATAAAACTCAACGTCGTATGTAGAATACTTCTTTTGTGCCTCATTGAGTTTCTCACTGAAAAAGGCCACTGGATGTCCTTCTTGGCTAAAAACACCTCCTATGCCTACGTGCGATGCATCATAGGCAACTTCAAACACTTTTTTGTAATTGGGAAGTCTAAGAACTAGAGACTCTTTCATTTTCTACTTGATTTCTTGAAATGCCTTTGTTGTTGCTTTAGTCCACTCAAATGGATTGGACTTCATACATTCAGTAATTGACGCCATGATGGAACTAAATTTTCGAATAAACCTTCGATAAAACGTCATAAGCCCATGAAAACTGCGAACCCCGTGAAGGTTTATGGGAGTAGACCATTCAACAATGACCCTTGTTTTTTTCTTAATCAACCTTTACACCCTCTGCTGAAACAACGAACCCTAGAAAGACCACGCTAGAACTCATGACGGTACACTTCTTCAAATTGATGTAGAGTTTTTCATGGCGTAGTACTATCACCCCCATGAATGTGCTAAGTGCGTTCGTCAAGCCAAAGGGCATAACTAGCCATTCATACAATCCATCCTTTGTCTTGAAAGCAATTTTCCATTCATTGCTACGACAAATTCTTATCTGGTGGTACCTGCTTCGCAAATCAATCTTTGAAAAAATATAGCATTTGCCGACATGTCTAGCATGTCATCTAGGCACGGAATGGGAAAGCAGCATTTTATTGTTATCTTGTTAATGGTGCGATTGTCAACACATATTCGCGAGTTGCCATCCTTCTTTGGTGTTAGCAACACTGACACATCACATGGGTTAAGGCTATCACGAATGAACCCCTTTGTTATCAATTCTTCCACCCGTTGACAAAGCTCTGCATGCTCTATTGGGTTCATTCGATATGAACAATGCTCTAGGTACCAAATCAATTACATGTTGAATGTCATGCATGGGTGGAAGCTCACTTGGTAGTTCATCAGGGACCAAATCTTGAAATTAGAATGGAATATCCTGAATCTCAGGTGGTTGAATAACAACAATATCAACTGGATTGGTCTTGAATCCTACCAGAGCATACATGATTCCACGTTCACGACTCTCCTTCACGAATCGGGCCATACTCAACACTGTGGAAGCCAACTTTGCCTCTTCAAATTCGTCATCCTTCAAAAGGTTAAGAGTAATGGGCTTTCCTTTGTATATAAAGTTGTATGTGTTTTTACGAACCCTTGTGAGTTACATCTTTGTCGTATATCCACGGGCACCCCGATAATATGTGTGACCTTCATTGGAATGATGTCGCACCAAAGCGATTCTTCATAACGACCTAGAGAGAAGTTGACTACTCACCTCTTAGTCACAGGGATGAACGTGTCATTCACCCACGGAATCTTGTATGGCTTGGGGATGCGTTTGAGGTTTCAGTTTCAACTTGTCCACCATGCTCTGTGAGACCACGTTTATGCTGCTACCTCCGTCAATAATGACCTTGACAACCTTTTCACCACACAGTACTTGTGTATGTAAAATATTCATTCGCAATCAGTCTTCTTCGGCCTCTTCCTTTGGTGTTGTCAGAATGCTTCTGACCACCAATGATAACTTGTTTTCATTTAGGTCATTGAGGCCTTACTCAAGTTCATGTTCATCATCTTCTAGATCATTTGCGTGTTCATCTTCCACTTGGTTTGCAATGAAGTCTTCTGTCTCGCGAAATTGGAGGTTGCGAGAGGGACGCTCAATCGCGTAATGTCCACGACCACCACACTTAAAGCAATTGTTGGTTGACCTCCCTTGCGTTACTGCAATAGACTTTCCCTTTGTATCACCGTTTCGGGGAAGAGGATTGGAAGCAGATTGGGTGGAGTTCTGACCAATTTTGTAATCTCGAGGTAAGTTAGTGCGGGGCATGAATGGTTGTGGGGCGCGAAGTGGAGCCACTAGTAGTGGAACGGGTGGATACATAGCCCTCGCCTTGAGGGTTATCACGCCTTATCACCAACTTTTGGTCCTGCACTTTTCGGGCCATTTGATATGCCTCGTCTACGTTGTTGAGCCGAACGGTTACCAACTCTCTTTGAATATCAAACTGTAGCCCATTACAATAACACGCCACTTGTTGTCTTCCAATTTTTGTTAAGTGGCACTGAATGACTAAGTCATTATAACGCTATGTGTATTCCTCCATGGCTAGATTGTCCTGTCGAAGTGTGATGAGCTCTTGAAAAGTGGTCGTCTCGTAATCTAATAGTAGAAACCTTTGCTTCATTCTTGCTTTCATTTCCTCCCATTTTGCTTACAGGAGGAAGGCCATACCATTGTAGATCTTCTTGGTGTACCATCAATCTTGAGTTGTGCCTTTAAGTCTCAAGGTAGCAAAACGCAACTTAACAACTTCTTCCATTTTGTACCAACGAAAATATTGCTCCATTGACTTTAGCTAGTCATTGAACAGTTTGGGATCCAAATTACCGTCGTAATCTGGAATATTAATCTTGACATGCTTGGCGGGATCTGAAGTGCAACTATTCCTCCCTCCTTCAGGATAAATTGGATGATCCCATAGGAGATTGTTCATCCCTCTGACTCTCGATTGCGCATAGCGATGTCGTTGGGCTCCATAGCCTAGCTCATATTCTTCTTCTTGGAAATTACCATTCCGACCAGGATGCCTTGAGTCAACATTTCCAAACTCCAATTCTCCATCAAGGTCATCCGTAGATGTTTGGCGGTCTGGATTGATTCCCTTGTTTGCGTTTTCTAGAACAATGATACTTCCTTCCAAAGCATTCATTCTGGATATGGAACGGGTCTCTAGGTCATCCACCCGTTTTGTGATAAATCAACCACTTGTTGCAAGGTTGTGACAGTTTCATCTTGAGGTTATGTGGCCATTTCAGGATTGTAAATTGTCTCTCTTATAGTGCGGTGCATAAGACAACGGGCTTTGGCAAAGCATGCGAGAAATTATTTTTTCTTCTTTTTCTCTCCTTTTTTTTTTATTTTTTTTATTTTTTTAAAAAAATATCGTTCTTCTTCTTCTCTTCTTCTTCTTCTCTTCTTCTTCTTCTATTCTATTTTATATATATATATATATATACACACACACACACACACACACACACACACACACCATATTTTTCTTTCTTTCTTTCTTTCTTTCTTTTTTTTTTTTTTTGGGTAAGGAAAAGAGAGGAAGGGTAAGGAATTGATATGTTGGAAAGGGATTAGGGTATGGGAGGGTTTTTTTTTTTTTTTTTTTTTTTCCATGAGTTAGGGTTTGGTGCTTTTGAGATGGGGAAAAAAGGAAAGAAAAGAATATGAAAGATGACGGATGGATGAAGGGAAAAAATGAACGAATAGATTGAGATGAAAAAAATTACCTTCTAGTTTTCCCAAGAGCAGAACTTGCTCTGATGCCAATTTGATGCAAACCCAAAAGGAAAAGCAAATAAATTAATAAGAAAAGAAAGAGATTGTGGAAAAGACCCAACAATCCTCTAGTCGAATGATAGATATCACAAATGCAAGACTGTGAGCAAGCTCAACAGTCCTCTAGTCTAGAACTTGAGACCACTCTCCCTCCCCTCAACAACTACCGTAGAGAAAATAAGAGAATTTTATAAAGGGAATATTAATCAGCTTGTTTTATTCCATAGGCCATAGGTCCTATTTATAAACAACCTTCCAATCTGTAATAAAGGATATGAAATCTAAATATCTGCAAAAATAGGAAAACACCTAAATAACAAAGCATTCTAATTAAGAAAATGCCTAAAATAAGAAGATGCTTAGATAAGAAAATATTTAAAATTATTCCCTGCAATAAAGATATGAAAGAAAGAGTAGATTTCCTAATCTAGAGATTTGAAAGAAATGAGAAGTGGTGATGGGCTAAAAAAGGAAGGTAGTCCTTTTCGTACACACGTGCGGAGCGTGCACGTGTGGGATGTGAGACGATTGTATCAGTAGTTTTCTTCGATCGCCTGTCTTGTTTGGCTTTAAGCTGTAAATGATTTACAGGTAAATAATGGTAAGATATCTTATTCGTTGTGTATCTACCAAACAAGCTGGAACTCTTCGTATAAACGGTTTGGATTATTAGAAGACAATCCAGATTCAAAGGATAAAGTCTCGATGCATCCATTGCAATACATCGGGAGTATCAGAGAGAACCTCAGGCAAGAAATGAGAAGTCTGCCAGTGAGCAGGATTGAAATCCTACTCAAATGTCCCAGAAATCTGGGGAGGCTGTACTTGTATGTTGAATGCGAGTCTGTCGTTGATTTCTCAACCTTCCATTTCTTTCTTGGTCTTCCGGCTCACCTGATGAGCATGCTGGCTGTTTCCATGACTGGACCTGGGCTAATGAACACCAGGATGTCCCCATGTGTGCCGTGCTGGCATGTGTGGCCATGGTAGGGATTTAATCCCATTTGCACAAGTAGAGATTTAGCAGACAGAGATTGTAAATCAAGGATGATATCTAGAAGAATTACAAGCTGACATTTGCTTTATGAAAAATAAGAAAAATAAGAAGAAAATCAAAGCGTTTCTATGCTTGATTGGCTGGGTGTGGGTGCATAATAGAGTTGAATTTTGAATGCAGTTTGAAGTTTTAAAGAAGGGGAAATAACGAATCTGTAATGATGTTTGCTAGTATTGATAATGAGGAAGACCAAGGTGCAGTTAGGGCTGCAACTTGGGTTCGGCCAACCTGACTGACCCAACCCGAGTTTGGGTTGGGTTGAGTGAGGTTGCCAAAGTTCTCAGGTCAGGTTACAGTTGGAAAACAATAACCCGATGTGAAATTGGGTTGGGTTCAGGTTGTACAAATTCAGGATGGCTAAGTAATGTTGAGAATAATCACATGTATTTCGGTCAGGTTGGGTTGGTTTAGGGTTGAATATGGAGGAATTCAGGGGGTGGCTCGGTTTGAATTCAGGTCAGGTTGGGTTGCGGGTTAGGTCCTCTTGAGGTTGGGTCGGGCTTGGGTTGATCCTCAGCACAAAGCAACCTCCCTGAGTTTCATCACTAGGTGCAGTTACTAGGCAATGGGTCAGGCCCGGGCCTGAAATTCGACTGGTTGGGCATTCAACATTTTGAGTTTGTTGGGCCTAGAGCTGGCCCATTGCCGGCCTTAGCAGCTTCATCCCTTTTGTGTCCAACTTTGAAATAACATGCATTTGGAACCAATGCTTCAATATTGGAGCTGAAGAAGGTAGCTAAAATTTGGCCATTTCCACTTTAATTGACTAATAATCACGATTCATTTCAACAATGCATCCAAACACAAATCTGGAACTTCTAATAATTTTTTCATACGATCAAAATTGTGGTTGGTGTGGGATTGGGGAGTTTATAAAACATGGATATGTCCTCTCTGGATATTTGTAGTGTTTGGCAAAGTTGAATTTATTGATTTTTTTGGAGAGAAATTGAGATTTCACCTCCACCTGTATATTTGCTTGATGATTTTGAGCTAATTATTGGAGTTGATATCTATCGGCAAAGAGGAACCTTTCTTTTGATGGATAATGGACTTTTTAGTCAAGAGAGAGGGAGAGAACAGAAGAAACTAGCAACCCGTGGAGTATTAACTATCCTGCAAGGAAATGCAAACACTTGAGGAAAGGAAAATAAAAGAAAACTCTAACATGAACAGGAGAAAAAGCATTTCAAAGTGCTTTGAGGACAAAGGGAGAGATTCCTCTTCATTCATCTCACCCTTGGCTAGCCAAAGAGTTTGCCTCCACATTTTCTTCCTTGTGGGCATTGCGAAGGAGGAATTCATAGCAAGACAAATATCCTGAGTTATTCGATAAAACCAGTGAGGCGCTGTGGATGCCTAGCTCTTTGATGAATCCAACTTATCAAACTAGCAGAAGCGCTTTCCACTATCAACTGTTCTTTGAATTGCTTAATGAGTGAGTTCATCCCATGTATAATCGCCATTTTTTGGCCCTGTTTGGGTCCATTAGTCCAAAAGGCTGAGAACAAAAAAAAAAAAAAAAAAAAAAAAAAAAAACTTCAGGATCACAATTACTATTCCTTATCATGCCCCCTGCCACTAGCCTCCTAGGTTTCCCATGGGAACTTCCATTTAAATTCAGCTTTAGGACTCCACTCCATATCTTGAAAGAATCTTTTTCTTCTCGATTTACTTTCCTTCCAATTGATGATCGACATATCTCCTGATATGAAGTTGCCTCCTTATATGTTGTGCATCAGTTGGTTATGTTCTTCTTTACAAAGTTGATAATTGAGCCCAAATTAAGTGATACTACACATGTTAGGATAATCAAGCAACTAATGCTAAGATTGGTGAGCAACACATGCTAACTGGAAGCAAAAACATGCTAAAAATCCAAAGACTATTAAAAGAACATAAATAGCCAAGAACTAGGACTCCAACTTTATCCAAGTTTCTATGAAGGAGATGGATCTAGATAATGACAATCAAGGAGTCCAAACCACACTACTAGAGGTGTACATCGAGTCGAACCGAGTCGAGCTGGCCTCAGCTCGACTCGGCTTGGCCACTGGCTGACCTCAGCTCGAACTCGGCTCAGCTCGGTCCTCGAGCCTGACTGGCTAGATCGGCTTGGTTCGGTCAGCAGCTCGGGCCAGCTCGGGCCGAGTTCGCCATTGAGGCATTTCCACAAACACCTGAACTGCAACTTCAAAATCCCATTATTTTACAAATAGAAGCAATGGTTTTACAGGTATTTGATTAAACACCTTGTAAGCAACATAAAAACCAAGAAAAACAAAGAGAAAAAGGGTATTTGTTTCATGTACATACCTTCCTTGCCACCAGCCACATTTCCTTGAGTCATTTTATCAAACAGTTGGTGAGCAACATCAATGGCAAAGTAACCGAGTTACCAAATTGGTTCGATCCGAGTTCGATTCGAGCTGGATTTGGGCTGGATTCGATCCGAGTCGAGTCGAGTCGAGTTGGGGCCTGCTCGAACTCATTTTCAAGCTCAAAAAATCAGCTCGACTCGGCTCGAACTCAGCTTCGAACCGAGTCAAATCGAGCTTTTTCGAGTCGAGTTGAGCTAGCTAACCGAGCTAGCTCGGTTCGTGTACACCCCTACACACTACACTACTTCATATGCAATGCCTAGGGATCCCTATGCACAACTCTGTGGCCCTAAAAGGCTGTATGATTGGCATGTAGGTAGTAGGTACTAAATATCACGGACACAAGTATGTAAAGTCATTAGTTGATGCCCATTTGGGCTTGTGGTCCATTTGGACTGACAGATTGATCCTGTGGACATCACTGGTCAACTTCACTGTTGATTTGGTCCAAATTTACCGTCAGACCATGGACTTGATCCAGGTCCTCCATTAGGCTTGTCTTGACTGTTGATGTGGTCTAGATCTTAAATATGGATGGATGGATGATCCAAATTTTAAATATGGAAAGTTGGGGTCGTCAGATATTGGATAGAGACCCTTAGATGGGCTGGTTCTAGGCTTGATATAAAATCAGATGGCTGGATCCTCAATTGGGAAGCTTGTTTGGCATGGATGCATCTTTTGATTGAACATTTATGGCCCTGGATACACCTCTCTGGGTTTGAAAAATAACTTGGTCCTTGAACTGAGAGCTGATGTCTGTCCATTGCCATGATCTGCCTTTTCTTCGCTTTGTTGCGGCCCGCAGGTTTTGGTAGGAGTTGATGATGGAAGTCACGTGCCGGTTACTAATGTCTTTCACCAGAAGTGGAGGCAAATCATGTCACTTCCTATTTCACGTCTTCATGGTTTGTGCCCTAAAAATCCACTTACTGACCCAAAATCTAATTTTGTTTTCGTTACCCAGGCTGAAGGATATTCCTTCCTCAAAGGAAACTTGAGGCTCAAGATAGCTTTCTAGATGGAGGAGGCCTTGTGCAAGGAGGATGGTTTGGAAAACCACCCTCAACCATCCTCCATCAGTGCCATATTTGCAAGCAAGGATATTCCTCCACCAAGAGTCCAATTCATTGCCAAAGCACCAAAGCCATTTATCCAGAAGAGTAGAGTTCACATCCAAGAGGACTTTGATGCCTGCCCCACCTTCCAGAAGAGCAGGTTTTGCCTACTTCAGACCAACTGAGGAGATGGAATTTGCTACTGTCTGAATTTCCATTCCACAGAAAGTCTCTCCTCAACTTATCTATCCCATCTAAAATAGACTGAGGGATTGGAATAAGGAGAGGAAGTAAGACGGAGGATTAGATAGAGCTGATTTAATCAAAGTTAGCTGGCCTCCAAGGGATAAGTAGCGACTTTTCCAAGTGGACAACTTCCACTCTATCCGTTCGATAACCACATCCCAAAGGAGCTTAGCAGGCTTGCCGATACCAAGAGGCAAACCTAGGTAAGTGGAGGGAGAGGGAAGGAACCTGCTTTACAACCAAACAAATTAGCAAAATTATAAAGAGAAGAAGATGAAATATTAATGCCTAACATTTCACTTTTGAAGAGGTTGATTTTCAAACCAGAGATGGCCTCAAAATAACACAAAATCTTCCTAAGGTTGATCACAACATTGTCCTAGGCTTTGCAGAAGAAAAGGGCATTGTCACCATACTGAATGTGGGTTATAGAAAGGCTAGATAGGATCACCTTAAATACCTAAAACAGACCAATCAACTCCCCTTTCCTCAGCATACGACTTAGCCCTTCAGCAGAAATCACAAAAAAGAAAAGGAGACAGCGGGTCTCCTTGCTGAAGGCGTCTAGAAGATTGGAAAAAAACCTTTAGGGGAGCCATGGACAAGGATTGAGAAGTGAGCTGAGGAAATACATGATCTAATCCAACCACGCCATTTCAAACCAAAACCCAAAGGGCCAAGCATATTGTCATGGAAGCCCCAATCTACATGGTTGAAGCCCTTTTCAATATCAAGTTTGTAGACTAAACCTCCTGAAAGTTGACGGAAGTGAGAGTCAATACATTCATGAACCAGGAGGGTACAGTCTAGGATTTGTCTGTTAGCCAGGAAGGTCTCCTGCGCTTCGGTGATAATGTTAGAGAGGGCTGGCCCATGCCTAGTAGTAGCTAGGATTTGAACTAAAATTTTATTTGGGAATCTCAATAGACTAATTGGATGGAAGTCCTTAAGGTCTGCAATGCCTTCAATTTTTGGAATCAAAGCAATGAAAGATGCTCCCATAGCTTGAGAAATAAGATTAGAAGTGAAAAAATCAGAGACAAAATCCACCACGTCCTTACTAATCACCTACCAAAACAATGGAAGGAACGTAAGAGGGAAACCATCTGTACCAGGAGATTTGTCCCTACCTAGGGAGAAAACTTCCGACTCGATTTCCTCCTCCACAGACCAATCAACATCAACAGATAAGCAATGATCAACAATTGAACATTTAAGGCCCATGCATCAACTATTGAAGAGGAAGTGGAGGTCGATGCTCATGTCATGGGGGACTGAAGAAATAGAAGAAGAGACCATCCTATGCACAAGTCGCCAATCTGATGCATGTGGCTTCATCATCAATTGCCATTGAGGCTGACAAAGTTGTGGCATAAACGAAGGTCTTAGCAAAAGATTAATGCGACTACCTTTAACTTTAGGAGGGGTTCTCTTTGAAGTTGGGTGGAATTGATGCAACCAAATGGCTACATAAGCTGACCAAGTAGCGATCTGATTAATCCATCCATTCAGATTGTCTTGATTGATTATTTGATCCTGAACCATGGTCTGATGATATATGTGATAAAATCAACCATCATAGTACATTGTGGGGCTCATGGGAGCAATTAAATGATCCTTAAGTTCATAGGATTTATCCGTCTTATTTAATAAGTTTCCCTTTGTTTCTGTCACTAATTTACTAGGCCACTTTTTGAGCATCAAGTGATGTTACATGGACATGAAATTGGTCTTATTTGATAGTCTATTGAGTGAGCTTCCAAACAAGCCCAATATCTTGTAATTTCGAAATTGCCTGAGTGAGGGCATTTTGGTCATTTCCTACCATATTAATGTTTTCTTTTATTTTTCAAATGTCTAAGGCCCTTGCTTGTAATAGCCCCTCATGATTTTTGAATAGAAAAATCAGCTTTGGAGTTCATGGGAGTAAGAAAATGGTGCTCAAGTTCATAAGATTCATTTATTTTAGTTGTTAGGGTTAGAGTGAGTTATGCGATATGTTTCCCTTTGTATGTTTTCATTAATTTAGCTGGTGACCTTTTGGGCTTCAAACAATGTTAGGAAATGAAATCGGTCCCTTTCAATAGCCATTGAGTTATCTTTCAAACAAGCCTTATATCATCTAGTACAATTTGAGTTGTGGCCACTTTTCAAAGAGTTCATAGGGTTTTGATCGGATCAAAGGGCATTTTAGTCATTTCCTATTGTGTTAGGGTTTTCCTTTATTTGTAGTTTGTCAAAGGTCTATTTAAAGGCCTCCTTGCTTGTAACCAGTGTTTTAAATATTGACGATATCGGCCAATATATTCCACAATATATCTTGTATCCCACCCATGTGATATTGAACGCACAGGAAGTGCCGACATATCCCCCACCTATTTGATTCGGTGAGAATTTTCGATTTTCAATCCTTCTGTAAATAACATTAAATCAGTGTCAGATGGTTACAAATCTATTATTCTTCATGTTTTCCATGAAAAATCTTGGATTTGGAGCTTCAATTTCGAGATTTGGGGGAGATGGCTAAGTTGCGGAAAATTGGGAAAAATCGAAATTTCTCAATTTTTCGCAAATCAATTTATATCCAAACACAAAATCAAACGTGTATGTAACTTGATCTAGATTCTTTTTTTGCTTTTGAATGTATTGCTTGTGTTTCCATACATGTCTTCTTACGTTTATAAATTATTTGAATAGACTTTAAATATACTTGCATCAATTCATTTGAACAATGCATATATTAGGACCCCATACAAAGGAAACCTCTATTATGTGAACTTTTTTTTTTGGTAATGTTTTGATTTCTAAGTGTGTATTAATGTCTTTTACAACAATCCCTGAAGTTTCATTGAAAAATTCGACCAATTTCCCAATATTCCCATGTTTCCTAACAACAACGATACATTACACGATACAATTGATATATCCCATGCGATAACCGATGTGTATCCGTATCCCAAGGGTGGGATATGTTACACGATAACGATATTTAAGTCATTGCTTGTAACAACCCATCATGATATTTTGAATAGAAAAATCAGCTTTGGTAATTTTCTTGGGTCATAGCATGTGTTGCTTCCCTTGGGCATGCGTTGTGTATGGTAGCAGAGGAGGTGATTGATCACTTGTTTCAACTAGTGGACTTGTGAGTCTTTAGGGGCTGTTTAGGTTGGTGGAATCCTTTGGACAACCGTGAAAATGAAATTGATTTCCGCATGTGATGTTTTCCCCTGTTTGGATTTTTTTTTTTTTTTTTTTTTTTAATTTAAAAAAAGTGGAAATAAATTTCCATTTCCATGGTTTTCCTAAAAAACAGTTACTTCCATTTCCCCAAGAAAACTTGTTAAATCTGGAATTCCATTGACCTTTTAACTCCATGGAAATCACATGTCATGAAACAAGCAGGTTAACGTGGATTCTTTTCCACACTTTTGCCTTTCCGCTAAAGTGATGTTTGGTTTCCCATATCCATGTTTTGGTTTCCACCAATCCAAACAGTTTCACAAACAGCTTAACGTGGATTGTTTTCCACACTTTTTGCCTTTCCGCTAAAGTGATGTTTGGTTTCCCATATCCATGTTTTGGTTTTCACCAATCCAAACAGTTTCTTCATTGGTGTTTGTTCTGCAATATTCTTAGATCCAGATCTGAAGGAAAACCAATGATCCATATCATCCAGTCACATACCTGTTTGCGTTTACAATTCTCTTCCATAATCATTCAAAATTGGAACTAATCTTTCACCACCATTTCCTCAAGAATGCCCAAGGAATATCCCTTAAGTCTTCCCTGTCTTCCTTTGGCTTGCTCCAGACCCCTTCCCATTCAACTTGATGGTACTTCAATTGCTTTTGTGTTTTTTCTCTGAATTTTAAGCTGAATATCTTATTACAAGCTGATGCATAAGGACCTTTTTTATATGGATATGGAGAATTCAGTGAAAGAAAAGGCGAAATAAGGACCTTTTTTCTCATCTCCCTGCTGTTTTCAGAAGTGATTTCCAGTCTGACAGTGCCATCCCTGGCCATATCTTCAAACCTTTGCATTTGGATATTTCTGAAAGATATAAACATATTAGCAAATCTGTTTATTCATCCTGAAACAACTTGTTTGGGTGGATAAATTTTGTTCAAATCTTCATGTTAGCCGTTTCTTGGGTAGGGTTTCTGACACTAATGTTTGAAAAATACAAATGGAATTTGTAAAGGAGGCAGCTGCTGCTGGAGCGAAATTGCTTTGTTTTCCTGAGAACTTTTCGTTTGTGGGTGCTAGAGATGGGGAGAGTCTTCAGATAGCAGAAACCTTGGATGGACCTATTATGCAGGGATACTGTTCTCTTGCAAGGTAACCTGCTGCGGCATTATTATTGTTATTATTATTTTTTTTTTAATCATGTTCACTTGTAATTTGTTTCTCCCAAGAATAGATCCTTTTCTTTTCCACTAAAATACAATGCATCTATACTGCTATCAGAAGTCAGAATAATTTTCAGTTGTTTTATAATATGCCTCTGGAGTCTTATGTGATTGTCATGTACCACTCAAATTGAAAGGGAAATTTTATAGGATAGATATAAAGCCAGCCATGCTTTATAGGACAGAATGTTAGTCAGATGAGGAACATCATATTCAAAGGATGTGTAACTGAAATGAGGATGTTGAGATGGATGAGTGCCAAGATGAGGAAGGATAGAATTAGACATGAATGCATTTGAGGGAACTTAGGAGTAGCACCAGTAGGTAATAAGATAAGGGAAAGTCAACTTATATGGTTTGGTCATTTGGTACAGAGACCACAAACCGCTTTGGTTAGAACTAAGAAGAAGTCAGTGTGTACAAGTTGAAGGCTCTAAATGGGCAAGGGGAAGTCGCAAAAGAATGTGGATGGAGGTAGAAGGAAAATACTTGATGACCTATGGTATAATTGAAGGTATGTCCCTTGATAGAGTGGAATGGTGGAACAGGACTCATGTAGCCGAACCCAATTAACTGGGATCAGGCTTAGATGATGCTGATGATGATGTAGTTTTTCACAACCTTTTGAAATTCCAATCTTACCCTTTTATTATAGTATTAAGTATAATGTTAGGGCTAAAGGTAATTCCAATGCTTCATGTCACTACCTTGTACATGCATGAAGAAGCAAGCCCCTTTATTGTTGGTGTGGTTTCTGTCATACCAGCCCAATTAGAGTTTTCCTAAAATACATCCAAGAAAAGTGTGGCGATTGGCATACAGGCCCAGTAAGGGTGGCAGACTTAAATTTTATTTAAATCTTCCAAATCACAGACCTACTTTAGATGGACCATAACTCAAAATTCTCACTGAACAGATGGATCTAATTGAATGATTGCTGAGTAAATAAAAGATGGTGATTATAAAAAAAAAAATTGTCTATGGTCCAAATTTAATAAAAGATTTACATTTCTTTAAGGGTCATTTCACCTAATCAACCTGATTTTCTAGATATGTTACATCCCCAGTAGGTCTTGCTCTTTTGACGGAGGATTTATATACAGTGGGATGTCTACTAGGCTGTGTGCTTGAATTTGGCTTTTATAGTCCGCCAGTTGTGACTTGTGAGATGCTTGAAGAATTGTTGTTCCACATGCACCTCTAGGCTGTGTGCTTGAATTTGGCTTTTATAGTCCGCCAGTTATGACTTGTGAGATGCTTGAAGAATTGTTGTTCCATATGCACCTCTACTCACACCTCCCAACTTAGCACATGTATTTAGGTAACTTGCTCTCTTGTGACCAACAACGGGCCTCAAAACACTTGCTAACTTGGCAAACAAGTGTAAGGTCTGAGACATTCATGATAGCCACTCATCAGGTGCGTTACTTGTGCACATTGAATATTGACTGCTACTCATTCCTTTCAATTATACATTCCATTTGTACAGGTGTGGTCCAACTATCATAAGATTCTCAGATCCATCTCAAGCGTGCCATGTTAGCACGTTTGGGAGGAGAGTACAAGAAAAGTTTACTCGACGGAGTTCTCTTAAGACCACTGTATCTCTGCCACCGGAGGTTTGCTCAAATACATCCCAACATATCGCGATATGATACGTCAGGATTTTAACCTTTGAATTTGGGTCGTCTTCCAATGATCCAACAGGTTTATATGATTAGTCTCACCTTCTATGGTGGATAGACAGCAATAAAAATCTCCCAAATTGGATTATATCATCTCTTTGAAATGTGGCTTTTTTTGCATTGAAATTGAATGGCCATTACGACCTTCATATAATAAAAGGGTTAAAAGATTCAAACTTAGAGATTTTATACCCCATCCAAGTGAATCCCCATTACATAAACAGTTTGGATAATTGAAAAGAACCCAATTCCAATGGCTAAATTCCAGACGTATCATATTACAATACGTCAGGATTTATTCCTGCTAACCTCTTGCAAGCATATCAAATAACTCACCCTTGAGGAATTATTTGACACTCAACCTGATGATTTCAATAGTATACTCGGGTTTGCCTTCAGAAAAGTGGACCGATGGTTCAGTAATCTAGACCATTAGTATATTGTGTCCCCACCATGGATGGACTACATCTGGATGTCTTTCATATTGGAAGATTCTACTCAAGATTGTTGGACCTCCTCTTTACGTAGAACATAACCTGAAAATAGACTGAATATATTCAGCCATTGGAAGATGCGCTATTGTGAACAATGTAACTCATCTTAGAGCGCACACTCACCTCTACATTAAGGCCATTCCAACCATTGATTGGTGGGCCATAGCGTGTATATGAACTGGCCCAAAAATAATGGTCATCCATCCATCAGGCGGGCCACACTGTTGAATGTGGAAAACTGGTAACTTCTCTAAAAGTAGATTGTTTTTGTACATGCCTGCTTTTGGAAGGGCCCATCCACATGGTAGGTCACACGCCTTGCTCATAGCACATGTGCCAAGTTGGAATATATGGCTGAGTGTAGAGGAGCTGTGGCCATAGCCTAAAATTACATTGCAATATTGTGTATTCATTTATTTTTCTGGGTAGTTATATTTTATGAGCCACTTATCTTTCCATTTCTATATGGCCCACTTGATGAATGGACACATCTTAATTTTTGGTCTCGAAGTTATATTTAGTGGGCCATACATGATGAAAGGACTAAATCTTGTCTACATGATATCCAGTCCAATCAAATGGCAGGGCATATACTATGAGTGTTCATTGTCTAAATAATCATCATGATGGTACCCTTGTTAAGCATGTATATGAGAGTGGACTTCTCTGATATTTGCCATTATGATGTGCCAATTTGACACACTTGGTCAAGATCTAATCAGCTTATCTAGCAACCTGCATCTTGTATTATATGTGTAGAAATTTAGGCCAATTGCTCATTAGATGGATTATGTGTAGAAAATAAACGAATGTTTAAACGAAATGAATTATACAGCACAGGAATGTGATTTCTGTCCTAATCTGCCATTTGTGCATAAGGGGACAATTTTTCATGAATCTGAACTGCTAAGTGTAAGAAACTCACAATGCGGAGGTGTGGAATGAAACTTCTCCCAAATTAAATGATTTTAGTCATACCATCTGGTGGGTCCCACTTAAGATTGAAGTGCCTCCCACGTGCATTTGCTCGTACATTTTACTAATAAATTTACCATTCTATATATATTTATTTTGAATCAATTTCATCGAGTGACAAGACATTGTAAATAAGAAGAGTAAAAGGTTAGCTCATCTATGGTCATAGCCTTGGTTATGATGGGATTGAATTGAAAGTCTCAAAATAGTCACAAAGCACCATTTTGAGCTATTGTGTTAGTTTCTTTTTCTCCATTAAAAATAAATAAATAAATAAATAAAATTGAATCACTGATTTTAATGATAATGATTGAGGGTGTCCCCACTTCGACAAGGACTCAAATTCAAATAGCTTAAAGACCCAGTTATACGCATGGTTATCAAAACTCTTTTTGTTGAGAAATTTGAATAATTAAATTAAACTTTTGAACTCGTATTTTGAAAGATGGGCCAAGATTTATTTATTTTTGGTTAAACTGAACTAAACATGTATCTCCCAGAAAGAAATTCTTCTAAAAAGAAAACACGAATCATTTTAGGGTGGCCTTCCATTGATAAAGGGTTGGGATTGAGTAAAAAGTCGGAGATTAAGCAGACATGGGAGGGTTTATGGAGGGATTGCATGGAGTGAATTGACCCACTATTTAATTACGTACATGAATTATTACTGATAGTCAAAGTTAACCCACTATTTATTACATTGTGACTCTATAAACACAATATATGCCTAAATGTGTTCATAAAATTTGATCTACCTTACATTTGAAAGAAACTTTGACCTATTATGCTATTCAAAAAAAAAAAAAAAAAAAGAAGAAGAAGAAGAAGAAGAAAGAAATAAGCTTTAACCTATTATATTCAAACTTTGACCCTCACGTTTTCTGTTATGTATTTTTCCCTAGTTTTAAGAGTTCTCCACTTCTCCTTGTGCTTTAAAAAAAAAATGGAATTCAGTCTTTGTGACTTCTGTATAATTTCGTAAATTTCTTATTGCATTCTCTTCCCATTAAAGTTTTAATTCCCTTAATAATTTGTAATAGTTATTACCTTTTTTGATACTAGTTTATATTTTCAGTTTCTTTTGTTACAATTACTGATTTGTTTTTCCTTTTCCAATTATGAATAACAGGGAATCCAATATTTGGTTGTCACTTGGAGGCTTCCAAGAGAAAGGACCAGATGATGCACACTTATATAATACACATGTTTTAGTTGATGATTCTGGGAAAATCAGAAGCACATATCGCAAGATACACTTGTAAGAAAATCATAATTCATCTTTTAATTGGATATTTTTTAATGTGCACGCCGTTTGCACATGTTAATACTCTTAATGCTTCTTTCTTTCTTTGTCATCCCATCTTTTCTCCAATGGGAGATTGTACCTTAATCTCAAAAGAACTTGTGCTTCCTTTTTCTTTATTACAATTTGTCACTGTATCAAGTTTTTTTTTCTTCTTCTAATTAAGATGTTTGATTGGGTATTGTTTCTTGGATGTCATGTGGTTCTGCTGATACTTCTCCATTTGTAAAAAGTAATTTTACATAATTTTTGGGTATTCAGCATTGTAACCTTGTGATCTTAAGTGGCAAAGCTTAACTCTTGGGTTTTGAGCTCATCCCAACTCAATAAATTTCTTTTAGTAAGTTTGGTTTGAACCCTAGCTTGCACCGTATAACCATCCAATAGCTCTATGTGACTTACCATAAGAAATAGGCGCTAATTACTCATGAATTTAACTCATAACTGTATTAAAAAAATAAAAATAGAAGAACTATATATCAATGACCAAGAACATACATCTTTCTTCTTACATGCTAGTTGGCATATTGCAACCACCTATCTACCATATTCTTTGCTAGGTTGCATGCACAACCTTGCCACAGTACCTTGTCATGATCATTATTTAGAGTGTCAGTATCGTTACATGTATTGATCACCAAGTATATACGGAAACACGTACTCGATATACAAAAACATGTACTTGATATCACCGATACTCAGAAAAAATATTGGTTACTAGAGGAAACATTTGGAAAATGGCTGAATTTTTCAATGAAACTTCAGGAGATGTTAAAAGACACGTGTTTACGCATTTCAGAATTAATGTTGTGCAAGAAACAACTATACATAATAAGTTTTCGTATTATAGGGGCGTAACCATCTACTGTTAGAAAAAAAAAGAAAAAAGAAAAAAAAAAAAGAGTGCAATGGTATTCAAAATGAGTTCATATCATTCAAATACCGTACAATTCAAGTGTAATAAAACATACACAATACGTCTAGAAACTAAAGAGAATGCAAAAAATACCTTTGCCTCAAACCCAAATGGAGTTACAAGGTGGCCCGAAGTTGCCATCAATTCCCACTAGGCCGACCATAGTACTGGCGCTCCTCATTGTCAACAGTAATGTACTCAGGTCATGAATATGCAGGTATTCTTTGAGATATCACTAGTATTCATCCTCCCCTACCCCAGCTGTGGGTACTGTATATTAGTAACCGACTATGGTCGAGAAGGGTCTACAGGAAATGGACTGACTCTGACTGGAACTCCTAGATAGGATTTTTTTGTTATCATATGAGTAGCCCGGATGCCCCACCATACTCATGGATCTGTCCATCCACACACATGCATGATACATACTTAAGCATATGTGTATGGATGCATATATACTACAATGATCCATCCATTCATCCATACATATACACCTACTTATATATTTGCATGCATCCATCCATCCATCAATGCATGCATGCGTGCCTACATACATGATACATACATATGTCATACTTGATACATCAACGAAAAAAACCTTATTACTCTTTCAAAATAAATAGTTTTTTCTTCAATTTTCTTAATTTAAATTAAGAAAAAAATCTTTTTCTTTTGTAAAATTGAAAAATTATAGCCAATCTATAGGTTGACCAACACTCATTAATATAATCCATTCTTAATTAGAGGGGTGAAAATGGTGGAAATTAGGATTTCCTGGTTTCTCCCATTATCCATTCCAATTGTTGATCTTTATATATATATATATATATAACCTGCAAAAGAAAGCCTTGCTGGCAAAACTCCAAGTAGAGATAAGATAACCTCCGTCCCAAACATCCAGAACATAAAGCCTGAACAACAACTAAGATCAACCCAGACTATGGAAGGGATGTTCTTTTTCTGATCACACGTATCCTCGCGTCGTCCAAGGAAACCAAACCTTGGATCTCTCTCGGAAGCTCCTCTTTGCATATGAATAACTAGTTTTGGATCCCACTGCTTCCAAGCTTCGCCAGACCATTTGCCACAGATTACCTTCTCTCAACGTGTGGGCAGTTTTAAAGAAAACCTGCGACTTCATTCACTCGATGATTCCTAATTTGAACCAGATCGACCAAGGGCATGAAACATTGGGCTTAGAGACGACCTCTGATATGACCCTTGAGTCAATCTCAACAATGATATTGTTAAGGCCAAGCTCCCCACAAATCCTCACCCCATCAAGAAACACCCGAGCTTCCACAATGGTGTTTGAGACATTGCCATAAGAGTTGTGGAAAGCCAATAAAATTTTATCAGAGCAATCCCCACATATTCTGTCCCCACCACCAATTCCCGAATTCTCTTGAGAAGACCCATCCACATTCAACTTCAACTAGGCCGGGTCTAGCCCAAATCACCACACTGCCTCAAATGTTAGCACCAGTGTTTTAAGCATCGACGATATCGACCGATATATCCCATGATATATCTTGTATCCCACTTGTGCAATACGAAACACACAAGTAGCAGGATATATCCCACATATTCGATCCAGTGAGCATTTTCGATATATATATATATATATATATATATATATATATATATATATATATTATTTTTTCTTCTATAAATCATGTTAAATCAGCATCAAATTGTTACAAATTCATGGTTTTTCATGTTTTGCATGAAAAAATCATGAATTGAAAGCTTCAATTTCGAGATTTGGAGATGGGGGTTGAGTTGCAGAAAGTTGAAAAAAAAATCAAAATTTCCCAATTTCTTGCAAATCAGTTGCAATTTGTGTCCAAACATAAAATCAAGCATGTATGTTAGCACACTGATTTATGCACCTATTTGTCAATCACGTGAGTCCGTGTGTCAGTGAGTCGGTTGAGCCGTTGGAAGCTGAAGACCGAAGACATAAGATGACATGAAGTATCAAGGAAGTGAAGAACAGGTAAATTGAGGTGCCTTGGTGACCCTAACCTTTGATCCAAAACAACCTAACCTATAGATGATCCTAACCTTAACAAGTAAACCTTTTGAGGGGAAACCGATTAGCCCTGAGCCATCACCGAAGAAAAATCAGAAGCCCCCTTTCTAAGATCAACCAACTTGAAGTCTCCCATACAATGCACCCCTGAAGCCAACTGCGGAAATGTAGCCATCAAAGGAATCTCCTGTAGTACAACCAAAGCTGGATGGGAGGGAGCAGGGTGTCCTTCCTCCTCTCCCTAATGAACTTTGTTGATTTGATCATTTTGCTTCCTCGCATCTTCCTATTGTTAAGTTTCGCAGCTACTAGATCTGCATCCCTCTTATTCCAAAATCTAACAAAACAACCCCTGTTCCTTCCTGATTTAACAAAGGTTGGGATTTATACATCAGAAATCTCCCGAAACTTTTTGAATCTAGATCTAATCTCATCCTTAGAACAATCAAATGGGAAATTACCAACAAATAAACTAGTGCCCGGTTCTTTCTTCTTTTGATTTTGGACTACCGCCCAACTGTCTCCCCCTTCTTTAACTGTTGTGCCCTAACCACGCTGGCCTTAGGCATGCTCCCTATGGTCAGAAGATAACTGCACAGAGCGCCTGCCTTGGAGAAGCTATACTCAATATTTGTTCACCACAAATCCATGTTAATGCATGAGAGTCATGCATAGACATGAATTTTCATTGTAACCCATGCTAACATTTGAAAAAAGAAGTTCCTATGAACTTTTGGTCACCTTTGCTTTCTGACCCATGATGCAAGACAATTAACCACTTGCTCTAAAAGCGATAAAGGAATTAATTCGCCATACTCTAACAGTTCGAGCTTTTAGAGCAAGTGGTTAATTGTCTTGCATCAAATTAGTATCAGAGCGGGAGGTCTCGGGTTCGAGACTCTTCACTGGGGGTGATTAATGCAGGGGCATTTTCACACTGGGCTCGAGTGGGGTCACTTGTGGGATGCAGGGGCACACTCGGGGTGGGTGCGGCCTACGGAGGAGGTCTCGTGTTCGAGACTCCTCACCAGGGGTGATTAATGCGCATTTCACACCGGGCTCAAGTGGGGTAGCCCGTGGGATGCGGGGACACACTCGGGGTGGGTGGCCCATGTGATTTGGGGCCCACGAAGGGGGTTTGACCGAGGTCCTAAAACCCATGAGATGTGGGGCCTGGGCTATGAGATAAAAGGATTATTCGCCATACTCTAACAGTTCGAGCTTTTAGAGCAAGTGGTTAATTGTCCTGCATCAACCCATCTCCTATTCAAGTCAAGATTTGTCCCCCATATCCAAACTTTGATTCAACAAAAATCAAGAGTGATTGCAATCACCTAAGGAGCAAATTCAACCCCCCTATATCCTTCGAGAAATGCAGTTTTTTTTTTTTTTTTTTTTTCCGATCTTTTTTCCTGATTTTCACTTGATTTTCCTACGATTTATGCGAGTATCCCTTTATCAGCGAATTATCGTTGGTATGCTGATAACAAGGAACTTATATACTGGAGGCTGCCCAAAATATTGTTGAATCAGTATTATCATGAAATATCACTGTTAATATTGAAATTATCAGTGATATTTGAAAAAAAGAAAAGAAAAGAAGAAGGATCATAAAACTGACCTAAATAGCTGCAACAAGGCTATGATATTGATGATTATGAAAATCTACAGTTGTGGAACTGCCGGGTGGCAATGTTACTATCTTTAGTTTATGGAAAAGAAAATGGAAGTAATGAAGGAAATAAGATCTAACATTGACTTAGAGGGATGTTGACAAGCAGCGCTGCTCCACCTCTCCTTTCTAGAGCTTCATGGAAACAATGAGATATGATTTTCTCGTTTTTCCTGTAATGACATATCAGAGAAGCTTTGTTGTTTTTCTTGCGAACTCAAAAAAGGTTCATGACAAAGGGTGGGAACAAAATATTTTAAACCTTCATGTCCTTTTGTTTTTCTCTTATACCATCAGAAAATGGAAAAGTGGAGTTTTTATTAGAGTTGTTTTTATGGCAACCATCTTCCATTACCTTACATTATTTGAGTAGTGACTAAGTTATTGTTATGTTGCAGTCGTATTGCACTTATCTCTAACAGGTTAATTGCTATATATTCAGCAACTTGGATTCAAATAGACTGAATTCGAAATAATGACTTCATTCTACTATTTGAAGGTTTGATGTGGATGTTCCTGGTGGCATGGTCTACAAAGAGAGTAGCTTTACAATATCAGGTATGCAATATCTTACATATGTATTTAATGATTTACATGTGCGGTCAACAGTGACTATAACCATCAATCCAGTTCAACATATTATGCTACATGGTATTGTGTTTGCTTCAATTTCCTTAGTGCCAACTCATTGAGTTGTTGTTCATTTAGGTTCTGTTCAAAACTTGAGGCCATTTCATCTATGGAACTTCATTGTGCTTTCTCTCTATGTTTTTGCTATTTGACTTCTTTCTTCTTCTTCTTCTTCTTCTTTTTTTTTTTTTGTTTTTTTTTTTTTTTGGTTTTGTTGATTTGAGGTGGGAGAGGATTGGTGGGGGATTGTAGCTAATTATGTCCAAATGTAGTATTGATCCCCCTTATTGGCAGATTATACCATTATTGTTGGATAAACCACTGAGCTTCTCTTCTCATAAAGAAGAACAAATTTATTTTGAATTTACTATGCTGGTATAAGTAATCATTTGCTGATTATAACGTTGGTAAATTTACTAAAATATATTCATTTTAGATTCGCACATACAAATTTTGGTCATTAATTGCATATTTGCAAGATTTCATTTTTTTCAACGAAGCATTTAGTGAAATATACACAAACATCCATCTTATGAGCATTTCTTTTCTGTTTCTTTTGACAATTGTGCCCTTTTTCTCTGGTAAAGGATTTTACCTCTTGCTTTGGATTGCAGTGATATGGGTTCTAAGGGCAACAATATGGTAAGTCTAGTAGAACTAGAATATGATAGAGCCCTCTCCTACCGTGCACATCTCAAGGGCATGTTGTCCATCTGGTCTAACTTTTCTTGATGGAAAATGGTAGAAATCATATGCTCCTTGACAACCAGTTCGAGTACTTCAAATCCATGGCAACTAATAAAACTGGTTAAAGGTCAACATTCAGTGCTTACTGTGAGTGTGGGCCTATGACCAAGCCCACAGGTACATACACCTAGGTCTGATATGTTATGGACCTTTGTCCTTTATTTTCCAGCCTTTTATCTTTGTTTCATCTTTCCCTATTTTCCCATCAGCCTTTAGTTTTTCCTCATATGAGGGTATATATGTAATTTTACCTTTTCTTCTATTATTATAAAAAAGATAGGGATGGGATGTGCTCTCTCTCTCTCTCTCTCTATCTCAAATTCTTTCTTCTTAACACCTACACCCACCTGCAAACGGAGCCTTGAGAGAGTCACAAAACTTGGCTAATGAAAATGAATAGAATTGCCACCTATAATGCAACTGATGAGTGTGGGATGAGTGCATGTTGCCAAGAGAATGTGGCTCACCCAAGTAACCAATGGGAATGGAGAAGAATCTCCAAGGATGTACAAGATTACTCCTATGAATGAGTACTCCTAGAATGTGAATCAACTATAAAAGGAGAGGGCTAGCATTCTCGTTTTCCCTGTTACAAATTTTTCGAGTTGTTAAAGAGTGGAGGAGAGGTCCATAGAAGTTGAAAGCACGCTGTTTCTGATAGTTGTATGGTAGAGAAAATGTGCAAATGAGGTGTCTAGTAGATACATTACAATATAGTAGGAATCAAGGTCTCACGGACATTGGCTATTTCAGGAGATGAAGTAGGTGAAGTGTGTACAACAAGCAACAACATTTTCACACGAGGGGGTCCAAGGAGCAACGTAGGTGCATGCAGAGGAGTATTCAGCGAGAACATTTCCACTGATAATAGATATTTGCAAGCAGTAGAGGAAAAATGTATGTGTAGTTATGGAATCAAAGTGGCGCCTACACTATATCCAAATATAAACATTTCTATGCAACAAGCTTGGTGCCCGGGAATTAATATGCAAGGTCATTCATCTGTGAAAAAGCTCCTTGTTGTAATTTACACGTGACAGCAACTAAATAGTCAGCAATTGTATCCATGTAGGAGCAAACATGCTTCCCAAAGCCACTCTCTTCATTTTATGGGCACAGAACAACAAGTGAGAAATGTATAAATGCATGTTAGTTTCATGCTACACCATGGAACACAAACCATGCCGCAGCAACTATGCGATAACAACCATGCACATTACATGCCCCAACTACTCCACCTCCATGTTAGCATTGTATGCATGTAATAAGAGCTAAGTGATTATGCAATCGCATATGCCATATTGGCATACACGGTTTTTGTACTGTTGGGCATTATGCGGTCGCACAAAGAAGTATGCTGCCTCATAAGCCACAATTATGCGATTATGCCATCGTATACTCATTATGCAATGGCCTAATGACCTTTTTTTTTTTTTTTTTTTTTTGTTTCCTTCTCTCCCTAATGATGATGGCAATGATGACAGTGCCAGTGGTGGTGGAGATGTGTCACAATGGATTAGGGATCTATCCGTATCGCCAATTTATAATTTTTAAAATTTGAATTTATATAATGTATTTTTAGTTTAAATTATCTTTCTTCAAAATCACATCAATAAAATTTGTCTTTTTTTTTTCACATTTTTTGAGTATATGCATTCATTCGAGTATGTTGACTTGTTATAGTCCAATAGTCTAATAAATGTAACAAAATTTTAATGAAATTGAGAATAGTCTAATAGATGTAACAAAATTTTAATGAAATTGCTAATCAATTACATTTTAGTTCCTTTATTCTTTTCTGTTCTAATTAATTGTCACGAGTAACTTGTTTTGAATGGAAACATCATTTCAAGTGAATGGTGAGTGAAAAAGATGCAAAATCAGAAGTAGAGATCGCGGGTGATGGGGTGGGATCTGAGGATTGCGAATGGACAACAGTTGGATAGGTTTCATCCTCTATTGGAAAAGTGCATGGAAAGAGTAAGCCCCCCCTCTTCTTATCCAACATTATACGTTTCAAGATTCCGAGAGGGGTGAGCTCCGATCAACTTTTCAAGAGTCTTCGGAAGAGCAGGAGCTGTGATGAAAGTCGTTCTTCCCCGAGATTGTTTATCTGCACAATTGCTAGGCTTTGCATTCATGTGGATGGGTCCAGAGGAGGATTTGGTATGTGCGATGAGGTTGTTACATGGGGAAGGTTTCGGGGGGAAGAAACTCGTACAAAAGGCGAGATTTGGTCCGGAATGTAAAAACAAGGAAATATGGGGATCAGGATGCTGCTGGACATAACTATCTGAAGGTGCAGGACAAAGCTGGATAAAGCATAAATCAGTGAAAGTTAATCCGAAGGTGCCAGACAAAGCTAACGAGGGGTTGAGATGGTCTGTACTTGCTAAAACCATCCCAAACTCAACTGTTCCCCAAATTCAAGTCTGGTTGGATGATTGTTGTGGCTGGTTTAGGGATGATTTCTGGATCAGACCCATAGGACCTAACAAGGTGTGGATCTGGGTTCGGCTTGATATGAAGCCAGGACAAAGCTAATGAGGGGTTGAGATGGTCTGTAGTAGCCGAAACCATCCCAAACTCGACCGTTCCCCAAATTCAAGGCTGGTTGGAAGATTGTTGTGGCTGGTTTAGGGATGATTTCTCAATCAAACGGATAGGACTTAACGAGGTGTGGATCTGGGTTCGGCCTGAGAGGAATCTGGATTTGCTGAAGGATTGCACAAGGACGGATCGATTAAAGGATCCGAAAGTGGGAGGACTTCTCTCATTTTGGATGTGAACCAAAGTGGTATCTCATTTGGGGGAATTTTGCTCGAACTGTGGTCACGTGAATTCTTCATGGCAGCTGGGTCCTATTTGGGAGAGGTTTTGGTGATAGATGAGGCCATAGAAGATGGAAATGAGCTGGGAATTGCCCGAATTTGTGTGAAGAGGAAGAACGCGTTGGAGGATCCGTCAAAGATTACAGTGTTGGTTGGAGAAGAAACCGATTCTTAAGGTTCACAAAGATGAGAAATGGCGTTATCCGCTACGATGGGGGGAGCTCTAGAAGACTCGAGAGAAGACTTTGGCTCAAGGCTTCAATGGTGGTCGAAACGAAGAGGGAGAGGAAGCTCGATCTCCATGCTCCGTTGGAGCATTGAATGTCAGAGTGGACGCATGTAACGCTATGGTGGAAGGAGATAGGGTTGGTAAGAATATTCTTCCTCTCATGCTGACACGTAATGTTTGGAGTGTAACAAGAGCATCTAAGCCAGGTTACTCCACCCCGAACCGAATTTCAAATGTAGGTTCCCAAGCCTGCACTGCCTCTGTGTCGGTAGCTTCGACGATGCTTCAACCCGGGATCAAGACACGCATCATCAGCAAACAATGGAGGAGGGTAATATCTCCTCTCTTGTCGAAGCAGATGTTGACACGTGCCCAACCTTTCGTCGAATTCGAACGATGATGCTCGCTCCTCAATCACGTGCCACACCTTCGAATGATGCGTGTGAAGCTTCCGCATGTGACATTCAAGATAATGAAACTACCACACACGACTCTCAAGTTAATGAGACTCCCACACATGACCTCTTAAGTAATGAAATCCCTGCACGAGTATTGCCAAATTCCCTCAAGGGCGATAAGCGGGCTTCAAAACCTCCATTTCTGCTTAAAAGAGACTCTAGCCCGAGAAGCGACACTTTGAACAAGGAAGAGATGGAAGAGAGATCACTGCAGAATGTTGAAGAACAATAATCGAAGCAAGGGACATCTTCTATTCGAAGCTGACTGTGACTCATAGGCAGAGGAGCATATGTCTGATGTTCATCGGGAGAGTGAAGGCCCTCTGGATTGCTGGTAGGTGGCCACAGTTTGCGGTGATGATGAAATAGATGAAGATGAAGTAGAGGAAGATGAAGGAGATTATTCCAATTTGTTGGCCTCTGATTCGGAAAAAGGGGAAAACTCTCGCATTTGCTAATCCGACTAATGATCATGAAGAGGCTTTGATCGTTACACCTCTATGTGCTGAAAAGATGCAGGTTCACTCGATTGACAACGATTTTGGCACAGAGTATCATCATCTGATGGGGGAAACATGTAAGATCTCTGAAGCGTAGTTCCAGTGGGCAAAAGATGCTCTCATACGGGTAGGAGGCATGGTGGAGATGACGTATGGAGTAACCGACAAGGATGTATACGAATTTTTGCACTTTGTTTGACTCAAGGGGACTCAAATGCAATAGGATTGCCATGCGCTGAAGTTAAAAAAATAATAATAATAAATAATTTTTAAAAAAATACCAAAGGGTTGGAGGGAAGTGCTTAGCCTAGAATGCTCCATTACTACGAAGCGGCTGGGAGAGCAATATTATTGCCTTACAGGAATCCAAACTTCGGGAGTTGGATAGGGGCTTGCTAGATTCGATCTGGGGCGGGCGGGTTTAAAATACTAGGATTGGGTGGCTTCTGATGCTGCTGGATTTGCTGGAAGTATCATCATAGTGCGGAACTCAAATCGATGGAAGACGATAGACTCCTTCACTTGTAACTTCTCCGTCTCTATTTAGTTCAGTGATATTTCCTCTGGAATAGTTTGGGTGTTTATAGTTGTGTACGTCCCCTGTTCTTATAGATAACGGGGTAGTTTTTGGGCTGAGTTAGATGCGGTTAGTCAGTGACGGTCGGACCCTTGGTGTGTCGGGGGAGATTGTTGGGGGAGATTTTAATGTAACCAGATTCAGTCACAAAAAATCTTCCTGGGACTATATTTCCAGCATCATAACTGCATTTGCAGATTGGGTGGCAAGGAATGATAGGTGGATCTCCTGCTAGAAGGTGCAAAATACACTTGGTCCAATGGTTAGGAGAATCTTGTTTTCTCCAGATTGGACAGATTTCTGGTTTCGCCTCTTTGGTTGGAAAAATTCCCGCTGGTTTCTCAGCGTGCTATGCCTGGGATCGTTGTCAAATCACTGACCCATTTTGCTAGACGTGGCTGCAGAAAATTGGGGGTCGGGACCTTTTAGATTTGAGGCGGCTTGGCTTGAAATTGAAGGCTTTCAACAATTAATTTCTGATTGGTGAAATGATTTGTCGGTGGATGGATATGCAGGATTCAAGATCGCTAGGAAATTAAAACTCTTAAAGAACAAAATTAACATTTGGAAAAAGGAGTTTCTTGGTAACCAGGAGGCAAAATTCGATAGCATGCTAGAAGAAATTCATACTTTGGATGTCATTGAAGAGGAGGGAGGTTTGTCCTGACCAGAAAAAAAAAAAAAAAAAAGAAAAAGAAGGGCAAATTTATCCTCTTAAGTACAAAAAGCGGGCAAAAAAAGAGGAAATAAAGTGGCAGCAAAGATCAAGAGCTGTTTGGCTTAAAGAAAGGGACAAAAATACTTGATTCTTTCATAATATGGCTAGTGCTCAGGCCCGCGCTAATAGGATCTCCAATCTGATTGTAGAAGGGACATGGACACAGATAAGAACAAAATCTTTGATGTTATAGACTTATAGTTCAATCTTTTAGGAGATAAGTGGGAAATGCCGTGTTTGGGCAATCTTTAGTTTTAAACGTTTTCATATGAGGATACCTTGTTGCTAGAAGCGGAATTCGATTAAAAAGAAGTGAAAGCTGCTGTAGATTCAATGTGTGGGGACAAGGCGTCGGGCCCGGACAGCTTCCTAATGCTCTTCTTTAAAAAAAAATTAAAAAAAATGGACTTTATTAAAAAAGATATTATGGACTTTTTCTTCGAATTTTTCGAGCGAGGACGTCTATTGATTGAACTCGAGGCGACCTTCGTTGTTCTTATTCTTAAAGTGGTGCAGAGCATCTTAAAGATTTTAGACTGATCAGTCTGATAGGGGGACCATACAAGATTTTGCCTAAAGTTTTGGCTTTGAGGTTTAAAAATGTGCTTGGTAATGTTATATCGGAGAATTGGGGCACCTTCATTATAGGGATACAAATTCTAGATAGTGCTCTCATCACTCATGAGTGCATCAATTTGAGGTATAAGGGTCGAAAGACAGGCATCGTGTGCAAGTCAGACATTGAGAAGGCTTACGATCATGTCGACTGGAGTTTTCTAGACTATATGTTGGACAGGTGGGGTTGTGGTAAAAAATGGAGAGGGTGGATGTGGGTTTGTGTGCAATCTGCCTTTTTCTCTATTTTGATCAACGGGTCTCCAAAAGGCGTTTTCAAAGCAACTAGGGGGCTAAGGCAGGGAGACTCTTTGTCTCCATATCTTTTTGTGGTTGCTGGGGAAGCTCTAAGTTGGATGCTCAGCAAGGGTGAAGAGAATGGTCTCATTACTAGGTTCAAAGTGGCTAACAATAATCTTTTGGTTACGCATCTCCAATATGAAGATGATACCCTTCTTCCTTGTGATGTGAACTTTACTTCTGTGGACAACCGTCAAAAAATTACGGTTTGCTTCAAGGCAGTTTTGGGTCTGAAAATTAATGTGGTTGAGTTGGAAATGTAGGACTGTTGAATTCCTAACAACATATTTAGGTTTCCTGTTGTGCATTGGTAAGCCTCCTATTCATCTGTGGGCCAAGGTTAACAGTTAGACCTGATTTAATGTGCGAATTGCACTGATATTTGCATGTCCGAATCTTGATCCACAATCCTGACCTTTCCACTCTTGGCCTGCAAATAGATGCTTGATGCTTAAGAAAAGAAATGCAGAATTGCAGATGCTCTCTCTCTCTCTCTCTCTCTCTCTCTCTCTCTCTCTCAATAATTTATTTTTCTTGGGTAAGATCATTTTCTGTCCCTTTTCTTTTTATTTCTGTAGATGAGAATACTTTGTTTAGAATCTGATATTACTTGATTATGTTTGGCCCCATATAAAATTGCTCTTCAGCATGTTTGTAGAAGAATGTTTCCAATGCCAGACTTTTAATTGTTTTGCAATTTTTAGGGAGTGATCTTGTGGTTGTGGACAGCCCTTTTGGACGTTTAGGTGTAACAGTTTGCTACGACTTGAGATTTCCAGAGCTTTATCAGCAGCTGCGGTTTCAGCACCATGCACAAGTATATATGGGCCTGCTTAACCATACAGTGTTATTTAGTAATGCTACTTGTGGTGTGCTAACATTGTTGTTGTCTTGTCTTGTTTTATTTTGGGATCTTTAATGCTTCACATTTGTATTCTAAAATCGATTTGCAGATTTTACTGGTGCCTGCAGCTTTTACAAAGGTCACTGGGGAGGCACACTGGGAGATTCTTCTCCGTGCTCGGGCAATTGAGAATCAATGCTATGTATGGAGACTTAGCCTTGTGATTTGTATTTGCACTGATATTTTCTTTATGCAATCATCGTTTTTCTGGTTAAGAAATTATTGATTCCTTTGTCTTGATTTCCTATTTACCGTAGAAGTAATCTTTCTTGATTTGATGCAGAAATTTCTAACCAAAATGCATAAAATGTCATTTGTAATCCCCATTTATTATCAGCATCATGTGCATGGTTGTTGGTAGTGACAAATAGAATATTTTCCTTCTGAGGCATTCAAATTCTATTTATTTGAGGCATTCAAATTCTATTTATTTACCCTAGTTTTTTTTTTTTTTTTTTTTTTTTTGTAGAAAATATACTTCTCCTGTAATTTTAAGTAGAAACATGTATCTTATATCAAGTTAAAGTTGGATCCTTTTTTCTTGAAAAGAGAAAAAGGACGTGCGAAGCTATGCTTGATAATGTAGAGGTCCTCCAATGAAGTTACAAATTCAGCATTACATGCCAATAGAGTAAGCTCCAGACCGGTACTTTTATATATGTTCAGTGCTGTGGTCTGAAGTGAAGGAATTGAAGCAGCTGCCAACATTTGAAATAAATGGGTTCCAAGACGCCACATCAGCAGTCTTGGTTATGTCACCAAATGTTTTGGTGTTAGTGGTGAAAGACTCCGCATTGCAGTATCTTAGTTTAGGGGGTACCTTTCCATACATGCATATGCATTGTTAATGCATGAGGATGTGGGGCTGTATAACTGTACAATCCACCTAATGGATGTGGATGTGGGCCATTCCAGTGTACAGCCCACCTTGCTTCCCTCTTTTATATTTAGTGTTATAGTGGATTATGACTTGTTTGGAATATGGGCATTAACAGTGAGGGTATTTTTGAACTTATTTTTATTTTTATTATTATTATAAAGGGGAAGAGTGGGGACGTCCAGCCCCGACTCTTTTTCCTCTCTTCTCCCAACTTTCTCCTCTCTTTTCTTCTCCTCTTCTTTTCTTTTTAATCTATTGATTCTACGTGGTATTAGATATTTCTTTTTGTTGATCTAATCAATATTTTAACTTCTATCGTATAATTCTTTTTTCCTTTTATTTTTTGTCCCTCATACTGCTTGTTCTGAAAATCTTCTAAGCAACCTAGGGTTTGTTTTCTTTTTGTTGTGCTGGGCTTTGTTATGCTTTTTGCATGAGAAGGGGATGCAATGTTCGTGATCATCACCTCTTGTGTGTAGGACATGTGGACGTCTGGGCTGATTGCCATTGTCGGATGTTGTGTCTGTGATCATCGATCCTCGTCATTGGTTGGAACATGTGGACGAATGGGTTGGTTAGTCTCTTCAAGTGTGGTGTGCATATAGTGTGAACCGTACAGGTTGGGTATTCATCTCTACCGCGAAAGGCCAGCCTGTGATTGTATAAGTTTGCGGTATTCATTATAATCCCTTCTTTCAATGGAGATGAAGAGTGATTCAAGAACCAGATTCATAAATCCTCCTGATTCTTTTGGGGTCTAAATACCATTCGTTAAATTAAATGGAGCAAATTATCTTTAGTCGTCCAAATATGTCCAAGGTTTTTTAACTGTCAGGGGTAAATTAAAATATTTGACTAGTGAGAAGGCTGATGAGTGCGCTAGTACATATGATCAATGAGTCCAGGAGAAATGCTTTGATTATGACATGGTTGTAGAATAGTATGGAACCATCCATTAGTGCGAATATAATGTTTTTTTATGCTGCAAAGGAGGTGTGGGGTGAATTATGAGAGATGCATTCATCCAACAATTATTTCTCGTATGTATCAGTTATTTCAAGAAATATTTGAGCTTCAATAAGGAGATAAATCATTGGGTGATTGAATACTAATAAAAAGTTAGACGAATGTGAGAGGAGATGAATGTGTATCAACCTCTTACTATTGATTTATAAAAGTTATGTCAGCAACTGGAGGAGTTTCGTGTGGCCAAGTTTTTATTTGGTCTGAAGCATGAATATGAGCCGGTTTGTGCATAGATCTTGGGTGGCAAGGATATGCCATCTCTAAATGGGGGTGTATACTCACCTCTAACGCCCATCTCTTGGCTTTACAAGTAGAGCTAATGACAACTTTGCTTTAGTATCTTTTACTGGTCGAGGTCGAGGTAGTGGTCGTGGTACTCAAGGTGACTATGGTGAAATGGGAGGAGGACGTGGTAGAGCCTATGCATTATTCCGTTGAAAAATGTTGGGATCTCCATGGAAAGCCAACATAGGCTAATCATACATCTCACGTTAAAGAAAGCAATGGGTCTCATTTGGCTAGTTCTGTGTTTAGAAATCAATGTCTATGTTTGTTTAAAGAGATGGTTACACTTTCTCAATAAAATTAAGTTAAAATAACTACAGAATCAATCTATTCCTGCTACTTCTGCAGCTGCTTCCACTCTTACAGCCACATTTGTGACCTCAGGTATGGCCTGTTTAGGATCTAAGTTTCATGCTTCATGGGGTCATTGACTCTGGAGCATTTAACTGTATGACAAGTGAGTTTATAGTGTTTTCCCCTATTAATACAGTATTAACGGGTTTATCTATCACTTTAGCACATGGTACCCAATTCAAAGTATGTGGAATGGGTGTTGTTCATCCAATTTCTTCCCTTTCATTATCATTTGTCCTTTATGTCCCTAAATTCCCTTCAACTCTTCAACTCAGCTATGAAGGCGTTCTCAGGATGGATCGGCGACAATTCTATGATGGATATCCCTCTTCTCGGGTCCAGGTTCACATGGACCAACGGGCGCCTCAACCCCACTCTCTCAAGGTTGGACTGTTTCCTCCTTTCCCCTGAATGGATGGACCAGTTCCCTCCTTCCTCTCAAGCTGTTCTCCCTCGTTCCACTTCCGACCAGTGGCCGATTCTTCTATCTATGGAGGTGCTAAACTAGGGCCCCAAGCCGTTTAAGTTCGATATTTCGTGGCTGGAAGCCACGGGGTTTCACAGCATGGTCTCCGATTGGTGGAAAGGTTTCCAAGCTAATGGTTTTGTAGGTCATTCTCTCAGTTCAAAACTCAGATCTCTCAAGTAGAAGCTGAAGCAGTGGAAGCAGATCGAATGGAGCGCCAGAGAAGGAGAGATGGAATCGCTCTCAACTGAAATCCAATCGATTGACTCGCAAGCTGTAGATTCTCCGATGACATCAGATTGCCTTGCTAGAAGAATTCAACTAATTCAAAGTCTTTCTGCCAGAGCCCGAGAGTATGAAATCTCCTGGAGGCAGAAGTCTCGTGCCAAATGGATTAAAGAAGGCGATAAGAACACGAAGTATTTCCACAGACTCGCCAGTCTGCATTCCAACACTAATAAGATCAGCAGCATGATCATCAATGGTGCCCGCTCAGATGATCAATCATTGATTGAATCAGAGGCTATCTCCCACTTTAGCAACTTGATTAAAGGAGACTCTTGGATCAGACCTCAGTTAGATAATCTCGAGGTAAACTCTCTGTCTCCTGCTGAGGCTCGATCGCTGGAAGCTCCTTTCTTGGAAGAAGAGGTCAAATCGGCCATTGACTCACTCCAAGGAGATAAAGCTCCAGGCCCTGACAGCTTCCTAATCCGTTTCTTCCACCACTTCTGGGAGCTAATAAAGATGGATGTTATGAATTTCCTATCTGAGTTCCACTCGAGAAGCAGGATATCCAAAGATCTCGGATCCTCCTTCATAGCCCTCGTTCCCAAGTTTGAGGGCGCGGCCTCCTTCAGCGACTATTGTCCCATTAGCCTGATCGGAAGCCCCTACAAAATCTTGGCGAAAGTCCTAGCGTCCCGTATGAAGAAGGTAATCGGGTCGATTATATCTTCAAACGAATGCGCTTTTATTCCGGGCAGACAGATAGTCGATTGCGCCTTAATAGCCAATGAATGCCTTCATTCCTCCTTCCGTTCTAGAACGAAGAGTGTTTTCTGCAGTTTGGACGTTGAGAAAGCTTATGATCATGTCGACTGGGAGTTTCTCATATACATGATGAAGAGGATGGGATTCAGCGAAAGGTGAAGCAGCTGGATAAAAGAATGCATTGGTTCTCCTTTCTTTTCTGTTCTCCTAAATTGCTCCCCTAAGGGATACTTTAAGAGCCTCAGGGGTCTCAGACAGGGTGACCATCTTTCCCCCTTTCTCTTTCTCATTGTGGGCGAGGCCTTCTCTAGGATGCTTCACAAGGGACAGGAAGAAGGTATTCTTCGAGGAATCAGTATTGAAGGGATGCCCAATTTGATATCTCATGTCCAATTTGTAGATGACATCCTCATCTTCTCTGAAGCTCCTCCATCTATGATGGACAACCTACGTACAACTGTTCGTTGTTTTGAGGTGGTCTTGGGTCTAAGAGTGAATCTGGGTACATCAAAGATTTTCGGGATAAATCTGGATGAGGAAGATACTAAAAAGTTCGCTGCCCAATTCAGATGTTGCGCAGCTTCCTTCCTGACCTCCTATGTTGGATTGCCGCTGGGTTTAGGTGCGCCATCGAAATCTGCCTGGAATAGAGTTATGCTCAGATTTGAGAGATGTTTAGCCAAGTGGCAATGCCGTTTTCTTTCGATCGGTGGCCGCATAACCCTCATAAAGTCTGCGCTGTCCAATCTGCCTATCTATTATATGTCTCTATTTAGATGTCCTAGTTCGGTCCTAGCTGCTATCGACAAACTGAGACATGATTTCTTATGGCATGGAAAAGAGGATAAGAAGTGATTCCAGCTGATGAGCTGGAAGCAAGTCTGCAAACAATACAAAGGAGGGGCTGGTATTAAAGATCTCAGGCAGATGAACAGGGCCTTGCTCGGGAAATGGGTTGAGAGATTAGGATCGGATAGTGGCAGTCTCTGGAATTCCATCATCAAAAGCAAGTATGGCAGCTCGCGTGGGGGCTGGTGGACCAATTCTTCGACGTTATATAGGGCTTCCCATATCTGGAAAAACATCATGCGCCTTCAAAGCGAGGTTCTTAAAGGAATCGGATTCCAGCCAAGCATGGGCAACAAAATCAGTTTCTGGAAGGACCTTTGGATAGGTGATAAGCCCCTGAAAGACGTCTTCCCCTCCATTTACAGGTTAGCCCCTAATTCCGACATCACGGTAGCTGACTGTTTTTCCCTAAAAGAGGGGAAGGGGAAGGTGGAGTGGAACATTTGCTGCAGAAGGAATTTAGAAGATTGGGAAATTCCAGAATTCGCTAAACTCTTAGAAAGTATCTACAACGCTAATCCCAATCCTCTAGAAGCCGACATAATCATTTGGAGGAAGGAGAAATATGCTATGTTCTCAGTCAAATCCCTTTACAGTCTTCTCCTCCCCGATCAGACAACATCTCTAGAATCTCCATCAGCTTTTGTGTGGTCCTATTTGCACCCCCCCCCCCCCCCCCCCCCCCCCCCCCCCCCCCCCCCGAATCGTGGCTTTCGCCTGGTTGGTCGCCAACAAGAAAATCCTTACTATCGATAATCTGAGGAAGAGAGGAATGATCATTCCCAATGTCTGTCTGTGTTGCATGAAGGACGCAGAGTCGGTCGACCATCTATTAATTCACCGCCCCTTTATCTCTTATATTTGGGCAATGTTTGCTAGAAAATTCAACATTTAATGGTGCATTTTTAGTTCTGTTGATTTGTTGCTCAAAGCATGGCACGGGATCAGGATTGGAAAGTCGAAGACGCTCATCTGGAGATCGGTTATCCTCGCCATCTGGTGGTCAGTTTGGCTAGAAAGAAACGATAAATGCTTCCGCAACTCGTCGTCCTCTGCTGACTCAGTGTCTATCAGAGCTCTAAGATTGGTGATCGAATGGGCATCGTACGAGGAGTCCCTAAGGGGAAGGGATTTCGGTTTTCTTGCTACTTAAGGCCATTGCTATCTCAGCGTAGCCTCCCTGTTTATTAGCTTTTATATTTTGTTGCTTCTTTGTCTTTACTCCTTTTTTATTTATTTTTATTTTTTATTTTTTATAGCTGTATTTTCGTTTCCCGCTTTTCAATATAATATCGTCAATTCTCAAAAAAATAAAATAAAATCCCTTCAACTCTTCTATTTATTAACGAGCACACCAATCTCTTAACTGCTTTATGACTTTATATCCTTCACGTTTAAGGGGAGGTGCTGTCAGACTTCTAACTCGACCTGTTTTACCTCCTCAAAATCACATTTAAGGGTGATTAGAGAGCAGATATTCTAGTTTCCACCTCACAAAGGTGTCAAGTTTCGTTGAGATTTCCACAGCAAAGAATCTATTGACGCTCGAGTGCAAAGGTAAAAGGGACTTCCATGACAAGTAGTGTGTCAATCTCGAGTGTTAGAAGCCCGATTCTTGCCAGATCGACGGTCGGCAAGATTGTATCGTTCCATATCTGGCATGTAAAAATTAGGTGAACCTTCAGGGAACTTCAAACCAGCAAACAACCATACCCAGAAAATCCACCATGGATGCATTAGCCTTGCAAAAAAGCAAAGTGTCATCAGGACTGGTCTGGTATAAAAATACAAAATTCCTCCATTCTATAGCAACTGCCAGAGCGAGAGTCAATAATATCAGCATCATTTTGGTAGATGGAGCTAGGCTAGAACAACAAGATGCAATTTCAGCGGAGATAGTTCGCCATTTCGAGGTGAGAATTGGGACAGGCCAAAGCTGGATCTTCTTCCTGTAACCTCTTTTTTAGAAGAAGACGCAGGTGTGTTAGAATCTCCCTTCTCGATGGACGAGGTGATAAGGGCTCTAATGGATATGGGAGGGGATAAGGCCCCTGGCCCAGATGGTTTTCTGATTCTCTTCTTTCAATCATTTTGGGAAATGTTAAAAGGGGATGTGATGGACTTCCTTAATAAATTCCACGATAGAGGCAGTATCTCTAAAGACATTGGGGCTTCCTTCATTGCGCTCATCCCCAAGATCTCAGGGGCAAATCAATTAAAGGATTTCAGGCCGATCAGTCTTCTAGGTGGTCTATATAAAATCCTTGCTAGGGTGTTGGCCTCTCGGTTAAGAGGAGTCATTGGAGCTCTAATATCAGAGAATCAGAATGCCTTTATCCCGAGGCGTCAAATTGTGGACAATGCCCTTATAGCCCTCGAATGCTTGGACTCCACGCATAGATCCAAATCCAAAGTTATTATTTGCAAGCTGGATATTGAGAAGGCATATTACCATGTTGACTGGGGTTTCCTTCACTATATGCTCAAGCAAATGGGGTTTGGGGATAGATGGAGAAGATGGATAGGTGAATGTGTGAAATCAGCCTTCTTCTTTGTTCTTATCAATGGGTCCCTAAAAGGCTTCTTCGATAGTTCAAGGGGGCTTCGCCAAGGAGACCCCCTATCCCCATTTTATTCCTTATAGTTGGAGAAGCTCTTTCTAGAATGTTAAGTAAGGGTCAATCGGAAGGGGTGTTCAGTGGCTTGAGAGTGGAAGGTATGTTGGCTCAGATTTCTCATGTTCAGTTTGCAGATGACACTCTTATTTTGCGAAGCTGACCAGTCCAAAGTGAGCAACTTGCGGACGATCATTAATGTTTCGAGGCAGTATCGGGCTTGAAAGTCAACATGGCCAAATCCAAGCCATTTGGAGTTAATATGAAGGAAGAAGAAACAAAGCACTTTGCAGAATTTTTCCACTGCTCGGTAGGTTCTCTCCCATCCACATTTGTCGGCCTCCCTCTTTGCATCGGAAAGCCCCCAAAGTTCTTATGGGACAAGGTCATCAACAGATTTGAGTCATATCTTTCGAGATGGAAATGCAGATATCTCTCATTGGGCGGGCGGATGACTCTCATAAAGGCAGCTTTGTCGAATCTCGCCCTCTACTTTACGTCCCTATTCGCATGTCTGTCGTCGGTTTTGGGTACTCTTGAAAGGCTCATAAGGGACTTTTTGTGGTATGGAAAAGAAGACGAAAAAATTTCACTTGGTCAATTGGAAGGAGGTTTGTAGTCATATTGATCAAGGTGGGGCAGGTATCAAAGATCGTAAAATCATGAATAGGGCGCTTTTAGGGAAATGGACGTGGCGTCTTGGTTCAGAAAGTGATTCGCTCTGGAATAAAATTGTCAAAAGTAAATATGGTCTTTCAGAAGGGGGTTGGTGGACAAAGGATTCTTCTTCTTATAAAGCTTCGGCTCTTTGGAAAGGAATTCTTTCTATGAAAAATGAGGTTCTAAAAGAAACTCGCATCGCTGTTGGTAGAGGTAACTGTGCCAGGTTTTGGGATGATATTTGGGTTGGGGAAGTTGCTCTTAGAGAGGCTTTTCCTAGAATTTACAGTCTTGCCTCTAACAAGAATATCATGGAGGGTTTTTACTCAGTTATAGGGGGGGAAGCGGTGTGGAATCCAAAATGCAGACAAAACCTTTATGATTGGGAGATCGAAGAATTCATAACGCTCTTAAATCGCATTCAAATCAGCAACCTGGATCGTACTTCCTCTGATAGTCTCTTTTGGCGCTCCAATAAAGATGGTCAGTTTTCAGTCAAATCCTTATATTATATCATTTCCAGTCAGGCCTTATCAGTTCAAGAAGTTGTTTTCCCTACAGTTTGGAAACTTCACGCTCCTCCAAAGATTGCGGCTTTCGGATGGTTGGTGGGTAACAAAAAGGTCCTCACGGTGGACAACTTGAGGAAAAGGGGTATGTGTATCACAAATATTTGTGTGTTGTATGGCTGATGCTGAATCGGTTGACCACCTCTTCATTCACTGCCCCTTCTTTCATCCGATTTGGATTTACATTCTATCTCGCTTTCAAATTTCTTGGCCTTTCCCGCTGGATGTTTGTAGCCTCTTTCTAGCTTGGTGTGGTGCTAGTTGTGGCAAGAGGCGGTCCAAAATCTGGAGAATTTCCCTCCTGGCAGTTTGGTGGTGTATATGGGAAGAAAGGAATGACAGATGCTTCAATGGAATTCCAAGCCGATAGAATGTGTTCTTCAAAGGGTGATTTATTTCATAGCGGAATGGTCTGCTTCTGTTGAAAAGCATCAATCTTGTAATATTTCTTTTTTGGCCTCCTAGTTGTTCCGCCTTCTCAGCGGATCAAGGGCCATTTTGTTTCAGCTCTTTTTCTCAATGAAATTCTCGTTACCTTTCAAAAAAAAAAGAAAAAAAAAGGACTGGTCTGGTTTACTTTACCTTTCTCCTAAATATGTCTGCATTTGACCAATGATTCCAGTGTTTGGTTTGGCCGTGGTAAAATCGTAATGATGACACATTTCCCTTGCATTACTAGGGTAATTGGTGAAACAAAGAGGCCCTAAGAATTGACTGAGATGACTTGCATGTGCAGGTTAGAACATCGAGGAATATAAACTGTGAAACCGTATTTTTGGAGTGAGGAGCCCAGTTTCTTCTTATAAAAAGGATCAAGAATGAAAGAAATTATTATGATTCCTAAAACATCTGTTGTCAATAAAATTTTCAATTACATACATTCACAACAATTAGTGCAACTTATAGTGATGATAAATTGCTACTAATGGGTTCATTATTTTGATAAAAATATCCATGTACTACATTTTTATTGCTAGTGCGGTTCCAAGAGTTTCTGGGCTTACCATTATGCTGCACCTAGTTGTCGAATTTTAAGCTACGGCGCAGAAAAAGCAACTTGAACTCTGGGAAGTTCTTATTTTGTTTCCCATTGTCAAATAGTGAGTTTTGAACTTTTTTGTCAACTAAAACCTCTAAAGCTTGTTCTTCTTATACTATATGGAAGCTTTTTATTCAATGATATAAGTAACATCTTGCATTTAATTCAGCTTCTGGAAATTATTTTTTGTAAATGCATGGATGCTTCACCGCCTGTCATCCTTGTTTTATTAGGTAATTGCTGCTGCACAAACTGGAAGGCACAATGAGAAAAGAGAAAGCTATGGTGATACTTTAATTATTGACCCATGGGGGAAAATCCTATCTCGGCTTCCAGGTGAGAATTTAGTCCCAAACATGCATGTGCTATTTAGATGGAAATGTCACCTTAGATTACTTCTCTTTATGAAAGTTTGACGTATTCCATACCAGTATTGTCCATGAACGATATGGCTGTATCGATCCATATTGGCCCAAAACATCCCGATACAGGGGCAACACAGGGCAATACAACCCTGTCTTGGTGGTGAATGATCCAATACAGAAAAGCTGCTCTTTATGATATTCTTCCATGGATATTCTTGGAAAAATAAATGACCTTTTTTTAATAGATAAAGAAGTCAGTTGCCATGAAATAGAATGTTAATCAAGATATGTTTACTGAAAATTATCTTTATGTTATTTGCTCAACCTGAAATATAGAGAATACTAACCTTATGTTTATCACATAACATTACATGGATAAAAGAAAATCTCATTGTTTTAGACTCTATTACATGGTCGTTTTTTTTTTTTTTTTTTTTTTTTTTTTTTTTTTTTTTTTTTTTTTCTTTTTTGGACAATGCTTTAGGAACATGCTTATTAGAACATCACTATAGATTTGAAAATCTTGTAGGTATTTGTATTTAAAGCCTTTATTGAAATCTCAAGCCACCATCATATTGGGCAAAACTGTGTGGAAGCAAATTCATTTAGATATAGTTCTGCCTTTGAATTGTTTAAGAAATATGTAAGAAAAGCATGGTACTTAAATAGTCATTCCTCAAGCAACCCAAAATGTTCTCTCGTTTTCTTTTCTTTTTTCTTTTCCTTTTCCTTTTCTTTTTTTCTTCCTCTTGCACAGATTTTCCTGGAGGTTTTCTAGCCCTCCAAACACCCTCACCTCAAGCACCTTTACATAGGTCACATGCAACCCTGGCAATTGTGTAGAAAACATTAAGAGGTGAGTAAGGTGCCCTACCATGAAGATCAACCTATGCAAAAATTGTGAGAGGCTGTCACTTTCTGATCATAGAGTCTCATCACTTGTGCTATGGGACATTATGTCAATAGTTTGATTGTAAGTATTTCCATATTCAGTCTATTAACCAAGGTAAAACCTGTAGAGCTGTTGTTTCCAGCTTTTTCTCTTCATACAATCATAATGGAGAGGATGAATCTCCAGTGGAAGGCTTCCAAGAAATATCAACCAAAAGGGCTTGCAAAATTAATTCCTTGGACTTGTTTCTCCAACTAAATTTTGCACTAGAAATCCTTCAGTTGAAAGATATCATGCAGGTCCATACTCAAAATATCATTTGCTACTCACTGTCCATGATATTGACCCCCCTGCATCTATATCCCCTGGAACCCAGAGTTGATCTGGGAACTGTCTTGTAGAATCTGATCCCTTGCTCAAACCCCCAAGTTTCCTGATCCCCAACCAGCAATTTGTACCCTTCCCAGCATCAAGAAAATTGTTGACCTCAACTGAACATTTCTATTGGCACCCAAATCTCCCTTTTAAGTAAATAATCATCAAATCTTGACTTCCTACACACCCCAATCCTGAACCCTCCATCCCTACAAGAAAATCACCCTTGGTTGGCCATCGGGCATATCCATGAGAATGGCGCTGAGAGGAAGCTCAGTATCAATTTTTTGCATATCAGTAATGCAGCTATGCTTTGACCTTAAATTCATCCCCATAGACTCAGCCAGGGCACCACTCAAGTGAGGGATAGCTTACACCATGGGTCCTAACCAATAACACCCCTTTTGTCTCGCATCATCTAAAGGAATCTTTTGGCAGATACAACTTGATTCTCGCCAACTGAAAAGGTATTAGCTAAATGAACTGTGTACCAAACATCCAGAAAATAATTGGACACACCAGCTGTGAATATCTTTCCATCACAAGCACTGACAGTATCTTTCACCAGTCAATTCTTTTAGTTTTTTCTGTTCGTAGCATGTTAAGAAGAGTTCTTTTCACCCTATTTGCCCTTCTGTTGATCTGTAAGGAGCTCAACCAACATTAGCTCATAATCTAGTTTTCCTTGATGATGAAATACGTGATTGACAAAGTACTTGAACACATATTAACATGCATGTGTGATTTGTGGGGGGAACCTTTGGGAAAAGTGAGAGAGGGGGGAACCTTTGGGATGGATCGGGAAAAGTGACCTGCTGCTCCAACCACAACTTCCTTCTGTAATTCGGGTGACTCTATTCCTCTCTTTTTCCCAGAATGAATTTTCCCATGCTCCTTTATTATTGCCTTGGAGCATCCAGGACAGCCCTATTGGTTAAATGAGCAAGGTCCCTGATGGGAGAGTGCAGATGCTTTAATGAACTGGGTGCACATTTGTGAGGACATGTGATGTGCTTCCACGTATATGTTATCTCTCCATGCATGCATTTCTGTATAACCATGCTTCCTCCATTCATTATAGATTTGAAGATGTAAAATTGCCAGATGTTAGAACGTCACATTCTAAGAAGCATATTGAGGATTTTGTACGCAATAATGTATCCCATGATGTGTCTTTTGCTGTGTCAGATCGGCTGTCAATAGGTGTTGCTGTAGCTGATATTGATTTGTCAGTGATTGATTCAGTGCGGACCAAGATGCCAATATCGGAGGTATATTTTCCATTTGATTTGGTTTCTATATTCATCCCAGTTCTTAAATTTTGAAGAGTTCGTCTTTTGAATGTCTCCATGGCTGAAGCATTTTAATTCATGGTTCTAATTCATTTTCTTTTTTTCAGCATCAGAAGCCCCATGGTTACTGGAAATATGCTCCTTCACACGAAAACCATTGATATGACAACATGACAATACAAGGTGTTTTAGATATCCAACTTATGTATTCTCCATGTATAAGATTTAATATTGGGGCAGCTTTTGGAAAGCATGAGTGAATTATTTGCGAACATTAACGAGGAATTGACCAAAAAAAAAAAAAAAACAGAGAGAGAGAGAGAGAGAGAGTATACTTCTTAGTATTCATGATTAAGTAGCCTCAAATTGCAGTCACGTTTCTTTCAAATTGCAATTTCGAGCCCAAACCCTGAATGTTATTGCTAAGGAACAATTTGGCCTCTTCCCCTTAATTATATACTAGTTATTGCAATTTAATTTGATAATGCATCCAAATGAACACTTACATGAGTTTTTTGAGGATTGAAGTATATTAGTGCATTCAAGAGAGATCTTTACTCTCTTATTACGACACCCAAAAATGCTTCTGATGTTACTGGAGCAGTTTTTCCTCCCAAGTTGACTTTGCTCTCATCCCGTTTGGATACTGAGGTTGATTATTCTTGCACCCAAAGAGTCAGAAACTACCATTTCAGCATTTGTATGATAAATGCAAGATTTTGGATGTCTATATTTTCCAAAACGCCCATTGTATCATCTTACACGGCCATTCTTTTTAGATCTCCATATGTCAAGCAAATGATTTTGGGTGTGTTTGGGTGTGTTCTTAGAATGATGGCAGATGACATGTTTTTCCATGCAATTAATAGCAGCTGGCATTTCAGGTTTGACATGAAAGGCAACAGATATTGATTTTTGGCAGACAGGGCAGAAAAAACTACATCCCACCCAATGCGTTTCTAGTTTCCTTTCCCACCCCAAATGATTTTGGGATGGATGGTTATCCTTCTGCCATGGTATTCCTTCTGTCTGCATTTTGGATTGTAATAAGAGAAAAGGAGGAACAGAAACATACAGGCCTAAGTTGAAATGATAAAAAATAAATGAATGGTTATTGAAAATTTACTGCTGGCATCTCTACTGGCTATGATAAAGCTTGAGCCCTTCTAACATCCTGATGGTGAACAAGGGCACATGATTGTGCCACTGTTGAGTAATGAAGGAGAAGTGCCCTCTAGTTTTGCCAGCCTTTTTCTGAGGACCACCATTTTTGACAATTCTCATATAGAAAATATCCAGCACATTTGGTAAGAATAATGTCTTTTACACACCATACAACTCGTAGGAGCGAGATTGAATCACTATTCTCTCCATTGAACTTTGCAGTGTTGCTTTGGCATGTTGCAGAGCAAGAAGAACATCATGGGCGTTAGTGTTGAAGTGGGGTTCAGAAGCTTTGATCTCATGCCACATGCTTGCTGGAACTAATGCAAGAGAAAGATCGCCTTCGAAATCCTCCCCATCTTGTGCTTTACCGAGCTCATCTCCACCCATTGAAGACTCTCTGTTTGAGGAAGAGAAAAACAAAGTACATCAACATGAATCTCCAAACAATTTATTTGAAACTTGGATTTGAGTCTCAGAAACCCTTGCAATAAATGCAGACATATTCATGTGCTGATTTCAGCACGGTATCCTTATCAGATCTAAGCATCATAGCAACAACTCTCGTTCTAGGAAAAATTCAAAATTTTTAAATTTTGATTTTTTTTCTTAGGATAGTTTAAAGAAAATCTCACCTAAAACAAAAACATTTTAAAATATTTATTATAAATTAACAAATACTTTTTAAAAATTTCAACATAGAATTTTAAAATGAATAAATTAACATTCTTTTTTTTTTTTTTTCATTAATATCAGGGTATTTTCATGATAAAATCATGAAAATTTCATAACTGTAGATATTTTTAAAATACCGGGATAATATCTGACAGTTGATCTCTTGCGATATCGGGATATTTGTCACACTGCTTAGGATCAGGCTTATGCTTGATGAGTTGTTTAGTATTTTTGGCAGTTCAAGATCTGACCATAGTCATGTGAGACTGGAGCTCTTTCTGCTTAGACGCCATGAGGTTGTCATCTCAGCATGCACATCAACACCTTAGATTCACAGGGTGATATGATGAATGACCCAAGACCACACCTGACCTAACACAAGTGCACCATAAATGCCAACGTAGCTATGATTAATGTGGACTATCTTAACAATCAGACTGGCCCACTCATCATGTGAGCAACACTAGCCCATTGAACGTACACCTTTTTAAGTTTCTCTACTCCATTTCTTCATACATATGGGGCCCTGATAAATGTACTCATCCGATTTTTGAGCAGAACAACATTCATTATGGGGACCGCCTATGTCGCCGTGGAATATGTGCCACATCGGCATGTGTGGTGCTTGAAGAAGAGCACCTGGAATTTGCATTCCTCTTCATGCAACTTGATTTCCAGCATCTCTAATTCTTACCATTTATCTTTGAACAACAGACCATTTCTTACAATGCAAGACAGTATTATATCATCCTCAAGCTCTGGCTTCATTTGAACTGTGCTTACTAAGAAACAAATTAAAACATTGAACCGAAAAAATAATTCTCAATTGCAAACTGATATTATGATCTTCTAGCATAAATCAAAACAGAGCCGTAGGGGAACCATAGATGGCGGATACTATAAAAGGCTAGCCTTCAGCTATCGCTATCGCTCAGCTAACCAACATGACTGATGGAGAATCGAAAAGAACAAAAATTTCACATGCCTTCGCAGTGGATGGGTGAAACCGTTTGAGCAAGTTACTATATCACAGGCTCAGATGATCTTCTAAAACGGCTCATGCGAACGGAACATAGGCAGAAGAAATGATGGAAATGAGTTTCTCTTGATATTATGTTCTTCAAACATAAATCAAAACAGAATTGTAGAAGAACCAGTGATGGCAGATGCTATAAAAGCCTACATGATGATGCCTTCAGCTATGGCTATCACTCAACCAACCAACAGAACCAATGGAGAACCGAAAAGAACAAAAAAGGCCCATCACAGTATTTATTAGAAATTCTATCTAGACAGCACCTTTGAATTTCACCTGCCTTCTCTGTGGGTGGGTGAAACTGTTTGAGCAAGTTACTGAATCACAGGTTCAGATGATCTTCTACAATCGATCAAGCGATCAATCCTATCCCAACGCAGGCAGAAGAAAACATGGAAATGAGTCTCTCTTCAAACAATCAATGTATTGAGACATACCTGATAGCATCAGCTGTTGTCGCGGACTCTCCGGAGCTAAGGACCTCTTTAGATTCACCTGCTTGTTCCTGAGAAGGAGAAGCATTGCATTGTAGTTATTAGCATGAGAATGAGAAGCATTACACAAGAACAAGGCACTTGATAGCTCTTTACTGACTGAATTAGAAACTGAATTGTTGTCTATTCTGGAACCCTCCACATTCAAGAGCACATCAGTTGTCTTCCCTGCATTCTGATCCATGCCACATTCTCCTGAATCTGCTGTTTGCAAACCGGCTTTCTGTTCTTCTTCTTCTTGCTTTTGGAGGCCTGAGGAAATTGTGGATGAACTAGCAGAGCTTTCGCTTTTCTCAGGTGAACTGGATTGGCTTGGAACAGCTGAAAGTTTCAGGGATTGTAGCTTTCTTGTAGCAAGTTTCAGCTTCTTTTCCACTCTGTTCCGGGATTCCGTCTCCAGCTGTAGCTGCCTTTCTAGCTCAATCAGCTGCATCTCCTCCAAAAGGAGATAAGGGAATGAGAAGAAAGAAGGATACCCAATTCAAAATCAAAGCTGCTTTAGATTCCCAACATGTAATTTTAACTAAGAAATCCATCAAATTACACTACCCATGAAATTTTTACATAGGAAAAAACAGGAGAGCATTCAAAAAAAAAAAAAACCCCACAAAACTCTACAGATATCATAGAAATATAATATAACGGAAATGACAGTAGTCTTCCAACAAAAAAGAAAAAAGAAAAAAATGACAGTAGCAAAAGGAAATGAAGAAGAAGAAGAAAGGAAAAAGACCTTTTTACCCATGAGATCTGCATCTTCTTTTGCAGCCTTTGAAGTCACTCTCTCTGCAAGCAATCTTCCCCTTAAACAATCAACAGTTCTTGCTTCTCCTTCCATCATCTTCTCTCTGAAAAAAAAAAAAAAAACCAAAACAAAACAAAACAAAAAACAAGAAAAACCCAAAAGATGTGTGAAGAGAAATATGACCCCCAAAAAATAATAATAATAAAATAAATAAAATAAAAATTCAATAAGAACCCATTCCATACCTCCATTTCTGATCTCCAAAACCACTACTTGTCAGCATTCTGCACTTCTCTTCTTCTTCCCTCTCGCCACTCCCCGAAATCAACACACAGCTTCTCGGCAACCTGATCAACCACAACCATTCTCATCATCAACAACAACAATAAAAACCAACTTCATTCAAAACCCAACATAACAGCATTCTTCAAATTTCAAAAAAATAAAATATAATAATAATAATAACAAATAATTGAAACTGACTACTCCATCTGTTAAATTTACATTTTCTGGGTTTTTTAAATGAGAGCTGGCACTAGAGTTTCAGAAGTACGGAAGGTGAAAAGGAAAGTTAAAATGGATTACAAAGAGGTAGACAAGGAGCATTTCTTTGCTCCTGAAAAATACAGAGATACCTCTACGCCCTTTTAAAGAAGCACTTACACTACTTTTAACCCTCGTTACCACATGATTTCTGTAATTCCTCGTTTTCCTACTCCATCATTCTCCTTTCCTTCCTCATTACCTCATGTGGGCCCCACCCTGCTTGGACCTTTCCATTTGGAGAGGGTTCTTTTACCCTGTTGGATGTGGCTTCATTTCGTGGCCATCTGTTCCAGGACAAAGGATTAGATGGTACCATCTGGGCTGTGTGGCCCACCAGGGAACTGTACTGACCTTCATACACGTGTATTGTCAGATGAGATGAGGCATGTGAATCCACCATCAAACCATAGTCACAAGTGATTTATCTCCTCCTCGGCAATTTCTCGGTTTGAATTTAAGATTTTCAGGTTTTTCTCATGATATTATCTGTAAAATCTTTATGAAAGTATAGAATTAGAAATTATTAATTATAAATTAATAAACCATTTTGGGTTTTTGAATATCAGTATCATAAACGGGAGTAGAGGCGACAGTTATACCCACGCAATTAGTATTGCGTGATTTCGACAGGTTCTCAATTTAAGGATAGGGCGAGGAATGTGAATTGTGGGGGTCCAACAACATGCTGTGTGTATCTCTAATCAAATCTGTTTAGAACCTTCTTCCAGTCCAGATGACTGTTCATACCAAGATTCAATCTGTTTCGCAAATCAGGTGGGCCCCATGGAATTCAAGGGTGGGCGTTCCCTCATAGCTCATTCCTTTTGCTGTGGCCCACATTAGTTTGTGTTTGGAGTTTTCGGAGGTGACTCATTTTATAGATGGAGTTGGACGGTGAAAGTATATGAATTATGCCTAGGATACCATAGGATTAGGATACTACCGATACTGAGGGGTTGTTTAGCACCACAGGTATTCTGAATCCATTAGTAATTTAGATGGCATGTGAATTAGGAGGTATTTCAAATCCTCACTTTTGTTGAGTTTTGAAATCCTTATCTTTTACTTGGATTACCGTGTAACATATGGCCCACTAAGCTATTAATTTATTATATACCTGGCCCGGTGATGATATTCTCATAGAGTCAAACTATTAACTGCTTCACTAAAATTACTTCAATTGAATGATTTGAGCAATCCAAACATTCATCATGTAAATCAATAGTTGTTTTTTTTTTTTTAGTTGCTCGATTGTGGTCTTATGCTTATGGCTTATCCAAAGCTTCTAATTTCATTATTTTTTGTCAAAGTATATATTTAAATGTGCTGTTATAATTATTGTGTCAAATATCACATATATGACATAATTAGGGGTATTAAAGTCGATTTAATAATTAAATTCAAACTCTTGTAAATATATTATATAATTTAAGGTCATAGTTATTTTTAAATTATAAGAGATTCTAAATCCAAGGTGCCAAACATGCTCGTTTGGGAGCTACATTAGAATTAGAGTGATTTTAAATCTTTACAGGTGTTTGGCAACTTGTAATTGAAATACACTGTATTTATGCAATTCGATCAAAGATAAGGCCAGGTGTTAATGAAAGACTATATTCTGTTAAGCATGTGCGTTAAGGATATTATAGGCGTGTCAGAGTCGTACTCAACTCAAGTTTGATTGAACGCTAGCGGCCCTCACGTTAAGATAGACCGATTAAGACCAAACTCGTGGGATCAACCGTCTCTCGACCACCAACGATTATAACGATTGGGCGATTTTAGAAGGATAGGGGTTATTCCTTCCGAATAGATTCTTTTTACCTTACATTAAGAACTTTTCTTTCACCAATGATAGCAAACTTTATATTTCTCAATAGAGAAACGATAGAAAGATTTAAAACTAAAAGATAAAAAATGTTGATTTTATTAATTTGTATTTGATGCCTAATACAATCGACGAATAAACTAAATAAACAAAAAAATAAATGAAAAATAAATACTTGTAATCATTTGTGTGGATAAACAATTGAGGCGGATTAGTTAGCAAGATATAATGGGGATGTGATTTTCCAAATAAGGACTTGATTGATTGGGGATCCAATGATGGTAGGTCACGAATATCTATACTACTCCTAAGTGTTTTGCAGCTATGGTACTAGACAATGACAATATAAGCTAGCCTAAACTCTAGACGTTCTACAACATGGCTAGACAGAAGTGGAGGAATCTAATCTAAGATAAGAAGCGTTGCGCCATGTATGAGAGATTGTGTTTGGTGTGGGTTCGGAGCTCTTCATCGCATGCTCCTTATATAACTTTAAGTAGGCGGCAAACCCTTTCTGGTCCAGGATCCTTAGTAGTCTAGTGCACATTTGTTCTCTAATTATCCTAGCTTGGCTAAAGAGATCTCCATAGATCAGAAATTATTTTTGGATCTCTTGCCAGCATAATCGCAAAGATCCGTGGATCTTATACGGAATTAGTCTCACTCGACCCGTATCCATCATGGTGTCCTTAGTTCCCATCCTCACTAAGAAAAATTCACTTCTTGAACCTTTGTAATCGTCGTGAGAGCACCGATCATCTCTAGGAGGATCTCTTATTTTGGAAGGGCTATGTGAGACGGTCTTACCGAGCATATCCTAATTTGTGATAAGATTCCTATCTTGGCGGGTCTTTTATAGCTTTGTCGAATACACTGGCTCAGATAAACATACCACACGTATTAGGGCCACTTGTCATTCACCATGGTGTCTTTTCCACAGACGTGAGTATGGCTCTGTGTCGTTCTACTTTTGGCAAGTGGCACGTCTCCGAAAAAGGTGGGGCAAAAGATATTCTCAAGATGCGAGTAAGATTGTGTACACCATTAAGCTCGTAGTGTTGATATGTGGCAACATCTCATTGGTCCAAGTGGACGCACCAAAACAGATGTAAACACACTAGAATCCAAACCTTTTGAAAGCTTGTGTTTAGCATGCATGGGAATTCTTAGTACATTCACATGTCCTGAAGTTGATTAACTAAATCACCTTTCATATCCCAAAAAGTATATATGTAATGTTTGACCAAAACAATTATAATAAGCCCATTAAAATATATACTTTGACTTGAAATATAGAGGAAATTCCAAGCCTTGGGTGAGACACAAACATAAGGATCACAATTAAGTGACTTGTCGATATTTTTTTAACTATAATTTAGATGGCCAATTTTTTTATAGTTTGGATCATTCTATTTATATGATATTATTGTTGTAGTTGATAATTAGATTGTTTTGAAGTGCCATCAGCATGTCACATGCATGTTGAATTAGTAGCCTAACAACACTTTTGTTACACGTGTGACTTTCTTACTTTTAAAAAGAGAGAAAAATATGTTTTACTCTGATTACACTAAAATCATAACAAAAATCTAGGATTTTAAAATAAAATTAATGTATGTATTTCAAATACCTTCAAATCCATGACCTAAATAACGGAATTAGGACAAAATTCTCCAAAATCCTCTTAAATCCCCTCAAATACACTCAAATACAATATCCTGGCCAATCCCTTGAAGGGGATTAGATGGGATGGAACTGCTTACAAGTCATCCCACCGTCCTGTCAGGGTTTGTCGTAGGATGTTTTAAATCCAAGGGATATGGGATGTCATGTTTGGATCCCGAAGTTGGATCCAACATTCTTGAGAATGCTCTACGGACACGTTTGGTTATTTTGTGGGATTCAAATCAGTTGCCACAATCCCACGAAAGCATGTTTAGTGTGTTTAGACATGTTGGGATGATGCGCTGAGTGAACACTGTTGGGGATTTGTACTGCGGAATCACACAGATCTAGATCTAAGATAGCAATTCAATAATAACAAGCAATCACAGAAGAACACAAAGATTTAACGTGGAAAACCCTTGCGGGAAAAAACCACGGCACAAAGTGACAAAAATCCACTATGAAAAGAAATTACAAGAGAGAGGACTTACCCGATTCGAACAACCTCGAATCTCACCCTTGCTACACCCTTTGACAACCCTAGAACCCTTTAAGAACCCTTGAAAAACTTTTAGAAAGCTTTAGAATACCCTAGAATAACCCTAGGGACCCCTATTTATAGTTTAGGAAACTCCACTTGCGCACCTAGTCCAAAAAAGTCCGAAACTGCCTCAAATTTACGCAGTCTGCGTAAGGTCTGCATAACCTCGACTGGTCGAGGGACCCCCTCAACCGGTCGAGCGGCCTGGACACTAAAAAATATGTGCTCGCTGGACTTCGAGTCGAGCAGCTCCCTCGACTGGTCGAGCCTGACCCTCGACCGGTCAAGCAACCCAAAAAAATATCAGATTGAAGGCTTCTGACAATAATCTCCACCAAGTCTTCAATCTTCAACCGTGTAGCTCCTTGACCTAATTCTCTTATCTCTTCATCACATCATAACTTGAATCAATGCTTCTTGTACACACTCCGTCCTTCTTTTATGCCATCGCCAAACCCAGAGAAGTTGCACAGAACTTGAACTTCTCTGTATGAATAACCTTTGACCTTGGTGAGCATGTCTGTTGGATTCACGCTGGTATGAATCTTCTCCAATGTTACACATCCTCAAGTACCTGTCGGATAAAGTGGTGACAAACATCAATGTGTTTAGTACGTGAGTGATAAACAAAATTTTTAGCCAAATTGATAGTGCTCTCACTATCACAGTTAACCAGAACAACCTCCAGCTGAAGTCTCAACTGATTTATCATGCCTCTGAGCCAAACACCTTCTTTAAACGCTTCTATCACTGCCATATATTCTTCTTCGGTCCTGAAAAGAGCCACCACAGATTGAAACTTTGACATGTAACTAATTGCTCCACCCGCTAGTACAAACGAGTATCCTGAAGTAGACTTCCTGGAATCTATACTGCCTGCATAGTCAAAATCCACATACCCTACCAACTTTGTCCCTGTTTTCTCAAAAGTTAAGACATAGTCTTTTATACCTCGAATGTATCGAAGTAACCATTTCAACGCTTCCCAATGTTTCTGACCGGGGTTTGGCATGTATCTGCTCACAACACCGACTGCCTGTGAAATATCCGGTCTCGTATAGACCATGGCATACATTAAACTGCCAATCACATTCGAATAGGGCACATGAGACATAACCTGCTTTTTCTCATTAGATTTAGGACATTGTTCTGAGGAAAGCTTGAAGTGAGCCGCGTGGGGAACGCTCACCGGCTTTGCTTGGTCCATCCCATATTTGTTCAACACCTTTTCAAGCTATTCTGTTTGTGATAACCAAAATCTGCTCTTCTTCCTCTCTCTATAAATATCTATGTCGAGAACCCTCTTTGTAGCCCCCAGATATTTCATCTCGAATGTCCTTGATAACTGAGTCTTCAGTACGTTGATTTCAAACATATCATGACAGACAATCAACATATCATCAACATACAGTACTAGGATGATGAATTTTTCATTACTCAATGTCTTGTAATAGACACAATGATCGTATTCACTCTGAGTAAATTTCTGACTTACCACAAAAGAATCAAATTTTTTATGCCACTGCCTAGGCGACTGTTTCAGGTCGTACAACGACCTCATTAAACTGCAAACCTTTTTCTCTGCCCCTTTAACTTCGTAGCCCTCTGGTTGCTTCATGTAGATCTGCTCTTCCAATTCCACGTGCAGGAATGCAGTCTTCACATCCATCTGTTCCAGCTCGAGATCGTATTGGGCAACTAGCGCCAACACGAATCTGATAGATACCTACTTAACCACCGGCGTGAATATATCTATGAAGTCGATTCCTTCTCTCTGAGCATAACCCTTCGCTACTAGCCTTGTTTTGTATCTATCCTGTTTCTTTTTGAATAACCACTTGCATCCGATCGTTTTTCGGCCCACAGGAAGCTCCACCAGTTTCCTTATGTAATTTTTGTGCAACGAGTCCATCTCATCGTCCATAACCGCCTTCCACTTTTCTGCATTAGGCTCAACAAGAGCCTCCTGAATAGTAGACGGGTCTCCCTCATCTGTAATGAGGGCATATGCAATATTAGAGTCCATCTCATCGTCCATAGCCGCCTTCCACTTTTCTGCATTAGGCTCATCAAGAGCCTCCTGAATAGTAGAAGGGTCCCCCTCATCTGTAATGAGGGCATATGCAATATTAGAATCGTCCCTGTATCTTGTCAGTAACTTGCGATCACGCGGTGGATTCCTTCTCACAGGTGGCTGCTCCAACTGATCCTTACCTCTGTCTTCTCATCTGTCTCTGCCTGAGTATTATCTGTGTCAATCTAGACATCTACGATCACCCTTTCTGGTTCCTCTTGCTCCTTTTGATCATTCTTGTGAAATAGTGAGCTTTCATCAAATCTGATGTTGCGGCTAGTGATGACCTTGCGTGTGACCTTGTCGAATAACCTGTAACCTTTCACACCAATGTCATAGCCAACAAAGATATACTTTTTGGCCCTATGGTCTAGCTTATCTCTCTCAACTGACGGTACATGAGAGTAAGCCTCACAACCAAATATGCGTAGATCTGAGTAGTCGATTTTCTTACCACTCCATACTTCTTCTGGGATTTTACATTCAATTGTCGTTAAAGGAGACCGGTTCACCAAATAACAAGTCGTGTTAACGGCCTCAGTCCATAGGTCCTTACCAACGTAGCATTACTTAACATGCATCTGGTCCTCTCCAGGAGAGTCCGATTCATTCGCTCAACCACACCTTTTTGCTCGGGCGTGTGGCGCACCGTGTTGTGCCTGATGATCCCTTCATCCTTGCAATAATCATTAAATTCAATAGAAGTAAATTTTCCATCATTGTCAGTCCTTAAAACCTTTATTTTTTGCCCTGACTCTTTTTCCACCATTGCCTTCCATTGTTTGAATATGGTGAAAACTTCGGATTTACGTTTCATGAAGTAAATCCAAACTTTCCTAGAGTAATCGTCAATGAATGAAACAAACCATTACGACCCCCCAATGGATACTTCTGGCAATGGCTCCCATACATCAGAGTGCACATAATCAAACACTCCCTTACAAATATGTTTTTCAGAATTAAAAGACAATCTAGATTGTTTACCATATATGCAATACTCACATATATCTGAATCAGAATTTTTAAAAGCTGGAATCAAACATCGATCAGAAAGTACCTTCATGCCCCACTCGCTTATGTGGCCCAGACGAGCATGCCACATACGTAGAGACGTGGAGTCTGTAATAGCTGTTGCCGCTCTACCTGCTGAAGTGCTCTCAATCAACCTGTAAAGGTTTTCGTGCCTCTACGCTCTCATAACCATGAGTGCCCCTTTTGAAACTTTAATGACACCATCAATACCGGTGAACTTGCACCCTATAGCCACGAGTACACTGAAAGAAATCAAACTTTTCTTCATATCAGGAATGTGCCTGACGTCAGTCAAGGTACGCTCCATCCCATCAAACATCCTGATGCTCACCGTACCAATAGTTACAACATTACAGGCATTGTCATTGCCCATAAAAACATGTCCACCATCGCATTCCTTGTAACTGGCGAACCAACTCCGATGAAGAGTCATGTGATATGACGCTCCTGTGTCTAGGATCGACTCATCTGCATGATTATCGTGAACATGTCCGATCATGAACACCGACAGAACTTCACCACCACTTGTCTCTTCATCAGATGTGACAACATTGGCCTCCTTGGAAGAAGACGCTGAATTTTCTTTATTCGTTTTAGGATTTCTACAATTCTTCTTTATGTATCCAGACAGGCCACAATTCCAACACTTTAATTTTCCTTTGCCCTTGCTCTTGGATTTGGATCTAGGCCTTGAGGATCCTGTTCCTCGCTCAAAATCTCTGCCCCTCGTAATCAGTGCATCGGAAGATACCCCCATGTCATCGTTTAGCTTTCTCAAAGCCTTCCCTTGAAGGGCTGAGATAACGGTGTCAACACTTAGGGTTTTATTTGCGGTGCACATCGTGTTCCTGAAAGACTCATATGATGCAGGTAGAGAATTCAACAATATACATGCTTGTTCCTCATCTTTGACCACTTCCTCCATATCCAACAATTTGCACATCAATTTATTAAAGTTGCCGATATGGGCTTCTAGATATCCACCATCTGCCATTTTGAAGGTATAACACTGTAGCTTCAAGTGTAGGCAATTTTCAGAGGACTTCTTTGCATAGATGTTCTCTAACTTCGCCCACAAACTAGCCGTAGTTTTCTTCCTCAAAACATTATAGAGAACCTCATCCATGAGACATAAACGGATAGAGGCTAAAGCATTACTATCAAGGTTTTCCCATTCATCATCTTTCATGGTAGATTTCCACTCCTCAAGAGCTTTGATCTTGTCTTGCTTGATTAATAGGCTAATCATTTTAATCTTCCATAACTCAAAATTATTTTTGCCTGAGTACTTCTCAATATCAAACTTGTCGTTTCCCATTATTACTAATCTTACAGATTCAGATCTGTGCCCCAACGATTGCTTTGATACCACTTGTTGGGGATTTGTGCTGCGGAATCACACTGATCTAAATCTAGGATAGCAATTCAATAATAACAAGCAATCACAAAAGAACACAAAGATTTAACTTGGAAAACCCTTGAGGGAAAAAACCGCGGCACAAAGCGACAGAAATCCACTATGAAAAGAAATTACAAGAGAGAGGACTTACCTAACTCGAACAACCTCGAATCTCACCCTTGCTACACCATTTGATAACCCTAGAACCCTTTAGGAACCCTTGAAAAACTTTTAGAAAGCTTTAGAATACCCTAGAATAACCCTAGGGACCTCTATTTATAGTTTAGGAAACTCCACTTTAGCAACTAGTCCAGAAAAGTCCGGAAACCGCCTCAAATTTACGCAGTCTGCGTAAGGTCTGCGTAACCTCGACTGGTCGAGGGACCCCCTCGACCGGTCGAGCCATCCCCTCGACTGGTCGAGCGGCCCGGAAACCAAAAAACATATGTTCGCTGGACTTTGAGTCGAGCAGCTCCCTCGACTTGTCAAGCCTGACCCTTGACCAGTCGAGCAACCTAAAAAAATATCGGATTGAAGGCTTCTGACAATAAACACCATAAACATTCATCTCCAACATCCAAACAGCAACAGAAAACCACCATTACATGGAAATTCTGTTGCATAACGAATCCAAACACAACAGAACCAACGGAAATGTAATAATTCAAAACCAAACAATTCAGAAATTGTGTTTCAAATCTAAAGCCACAAAGATCAAATGCTGCCACAATTCTATAGAGTATAAAAGCATTGTTCGGTATTCGAAGAGAATAATCTCGGTTTACCACTACAAAATTCACGAAAATGGAGTTCCATCCAAGCAATGCAAATGTTTGAACAAAACCCTAAGAATGGAAGAAAGAAATCTCAACTTGGATTAAAGAAAACCCGTTCCGAAGAACGATGGAAAGAGTCGTAGAAGCAACATGGGTAGAATTAGAAGGCCTGCCATTTCCGTGTATACACACATAGATATTAAAGCACCGGAGATATCTCAAGTGCAGCTCCTGCTGCTGCGTATTTTAGGGTAGGAAAAATGGAGCTTTGCTAATCTCACACATCTGTGCAAGTTGCCCTTAGGCCTCTCAATCCCGAGAGCTCCGAGCTCTCTGTATTGTGAGTCCTCACCCGCACTCTCCTAAATAGGTGAAGGTTCCTATCAGGAAGTTCTTAGCAGATGAATACTCTGAAGCAATACTGAAGCCATTCCTATAACCTCACACCTACACACTGGATTCAGCCACACTCTAGGATGGGCTTGAGGATTGGGATGGAACCAGGCGCGAATCCAATGACAAATTCTCACAATCCAGCGGTGCAACAATAATTCTAAGGAGAGGAATTCGGGCGAGTAAACCATGCATCCCAAACGATGGGCGGTATTATCAGGTGGGATATTACAACACTATCCAACGTAATCCTGGCCAATTCTGTGTGCCAAACTAGTTGGCACGTGAAATTAAATGGGATTAAGTGGGATGGAATTGATTTTTTACAATAATGACATGGTGTTAGAGTTTGTCTACAAATCTCATGGTTTAGTCGATATTGTATATTATATTTGGATTGTAAATATTGAAAAGTTAAATCCTAAGGTTCATTGAAATCATGTTTATATTGATATGTGGAATAAGCAAAACTCACCATCTACGAAACATACTATTTTGAAATATCACAGACTTTCCTAATGTGTTGATTTCAATAAGTTGTGGACCCTATTGTGATGTATGTGTTATATACACACTGTCCATCCATTTTACGTGATCATTTTTATGGCATGGGTCAAAAACTGAAGAAGATCCAAAGCTTACATGGACCACACTAGAAAGCAGTAGAGATAATAACGTCGATAGTTAAAACCTTTATAGGGCTCACCGTGATGTATTTTTACCCATCAAACCTGTTCATAAGATTAGATCAACTTAGATGAAGGGAAAACACAAATATTAGCATGATCCAAAACTTACTGTGGCCCCCGAGAAGTTTTCAACATAAGTATTCAATCTCTATTGCTTTATGTGGTGTGGTCCATGTGAGCTTTCAATCTGCCTAATTTTTGGACTCATGCTTTAAATGATCTTGAAAAATGGATGGAAGGTCTGAATATAATTCATATGCCATGGTGGGACCTACAGAACTTGCTGACATCAATGTACTCATAAATTCGATCTGCACAGTTCATGGGTAAATGGCTTGCTACATTTCAATTTTCAAATGGATTTGAAAAGCCTTTGCTATAATGTTTTAAATGGATTCCTCATGATCCTTCTCAATACACGGCTCATTTTCCAAAGTATATATACTTAACAATTGTCGGAGAAAACAAACATGATTTAAGATTTAAATGATGGTATTTTCAATTCCATCACGCTTAATCCCATTTAATTCCATGTGCAGCCTAGGAGGAGTCTCTCATGTACACCACAACCCACAGGTAGCCTCTATTTTATTCTCTACTTGCATCCAGCACACTCTATTCGGACATATTCCCCTCCCGGTATCAACTTTCCTTGCTTTCTTCTCTCCACATGCGTTGCACAGTAATCTCATGTATTTGTAATTATTATTTAATTTTTATATTAATATCTTAGTTATTTAATGATAAAACTTTGATGAGATCTTAATACGTTAATTATCATAAAATATCAGGACATTTTCAAATTCTCTGCTTGGAACAGACTATCACCTCGGCTTGGGATTTCTTTTCAACCTGGAATTTCTTTCCCAAAGTGGGACTCAACTAGTGGCAGCGGAGGTTTTGCAACCCAACCCAAAGTGGGACTCAACCCGGGCTTTCAAGAAAATCTTATTCATTATAATTCATAAATATTTTTAAATAATATATGTTGGTATTTTAAAATAAATCTCACATTATTATTGCCAATTGAGGAAATTTGAAAATGCTGAGATTATTAAAATATCGTGATATTAACGCGCTAATATCGTTTAGTTTTTAATACAGCGCGGAATATTGAGGTTTTCAAAATGTCGGTGACATTTTGTCAGTGTTGCTTTGTTGTCCGTGGCTATCACACGTGGATAGATGACAAGAAGGGCACCGCATCCGCTCCTGGTTTAAACGGAAATCGGACCGTCCAAATGGTGAAATCCACTTAATCAGAGGTCGGAATTTCTAACCAATCTGATTCTAGAATACACTATAATCTATAGGTTTTCCATTATTTGGACGGTTCGGATTATAGGTAGGTGCCAATGTGTACTGGAAGAGTCTCACTTGTATAGTACACGTACATACGGCTACGACGCACCATAATCTAAAATGTAGAAAGCCCGCGTTTCAAGATTTGAAATTTCGAGGAGTTATATGATACTCAGGCTGAGTATGACAGCTTGATACTCAGGCACTTACACATTGTACACGTGGCATGCATACTAGATTCTGTAACTGACTGTTTCAGATTCACAATCCCAAGCTTAGATCAGTGGAGAAATGCTTTTCTTAACCGTCCAATAAACGCCAACCTATCTGATAATAAGGAATCAACTACGCTTTGTTTTTATTCATGATACATCTATAGCGTACCATAATTTGAATTATTTAATTTCAATACTTAAGTGTCACGTTTAATTTCTAAGTGCCTGCGTATCATCTGTCACACTCTGGCAGAGTATCAAGGTTTTTGTCATTTCGAAGACGGGTTCGCCTCCCAATCACGTGATTAGGTTGAGGTTTTTATTGCTGACCAAATGTATGTCCTCGACCCAGCGGTGTACTCGAGTTTTCATGTTGGCACAAGCGGGACCATGGTTCAGTGATCTAAGCCGTTGGTTTGAGTTGGACCCTACTGCATTCGCTTGAAATCTCTTAAGTATGAAAATCTTAGAAACCAATTTGAGTTTGGACGGTTGTTGCATTTCTTTACAGAGCCATCTGTTTGCTTGCAACAAAAGAAAAGGTCAGGATTGTGTGTTATGGGTGCGGATTAGGTGTGGCCCTTACCGTCGGGCCTATTCTGTATCTGCGCTGTCCACCCGTCACTTTAAGGAATGAGCCACCCCAGTTCTGTGGCCGGGCCCTCTGTGATTTATGTTTATCTATGCCGTCCATCCGTTCTCTTAAATCATTTTAAGGTATGAGCACAAAAATGAGACAGATCAAATGTTTAAGTGGACCACCACAGATGACTCTTGCATTTAATGCAACTTAAGTATCATACTTTGTATATTTAATGCAACCAAGAGTATTATTTGATGTGGCCCATTTGAGCATTTGAACGTTGGATCTAGCATTTTTTTTTTTTTTGCACATACCTTAAAATGATCTTAGAGAAGGAATGGATGGCGCAGATAAACAAATAAATCACAGAGGGCCTGCCCACAGAATTGGGCGTTCGTCAGTACAGACGGCCAAGGGTAGGACGCAATCCGCGTCCCATTAATGAAGCAGATCCAATTCTCAGGTGTGCCATACCATTGAAAACAGTATTGACTGACATTAATGGGATCGGATATTTGTTTTTATTTTCCTTCATTCACTTTTATGTGAACTTATCAACTGGTTGGATGGAAAATAAACATTAAGGGAACATTTCAGTGGGCCTTAAAGAAGTTTTTAATGATAGAGCGTTTAATGATCACTGTTTCCTACAGTATAGTCCACCTAATACTATTATTTGTATCTTCTTCATTTTTAGGCTCTTGCTACAAAATGATCGGGCAATACAGACCTACGGTGTGGATATAAACTACATAAATCAAAGTGAGCCCCACTGTAAGGGGACGCGGATTAGCTACTGAACCCGACGGTTGGGAGTCTTGCTGGTGATGAGACTTTTGCCTGGGCCCCACCATGATGTATGTGTTGTATCCACACCATTCATCTATTTGGAGAGATCCTTTTATATATACCATGAGCCAAAGAATGAGGCAGTTATAAAGCTCAAGTGGACCCCACCATAGAAAACATGGGGACAGTAGCGCCCACCATTGAAACTTTCCTAGGGCCCACCATGATATTTATTTGAGATCCAACCTGTTTATTAGTTAACACAGACATGGAATAATGGAAAACACAAATAATAGCTTGATTGAAAACTTCTGTGGCCCAAAGAAGTTTTTAATTGCAGGAGTTCAATCCCACTGTTTTTTGTAGTGGGGTCCACTTGAGATTTAGATTTGCCTCATTCTTTTAACTCATGCCATAAAATAATCTCTCTAAATAAATAGACGGTGTGGGTCCAATTCAATAGCAAATCCGGTTTGTTACCGAGGAATTTTTTGTCCGTAACAATTCGGACTCGGATTGCATGGTGCAGCACACAACATCCACGTGGGCATTATGTGCTGCTGAAAAGTTAAGTGTGCCCTACCATGATGTATGTGTGTTATTCACTCTTACCATCCATTTTTTCGAGCTCATTTTAAGATATTAACCCAAAAATGAAGCATGGAAATGTCATGTGAACCACAGCACAGGGAAAAAGTGTTGATTGAACTCCCACATTTAAAAACTTCTTGAGACCTACTGTAATGATTATTTACCATTAACATGTAGAAATTTAACACAAATATCAGCTCCATCCAAAACTTTTGTAGTCCACCAAAAGCTTTTAAGGGCTGTCGTTTACTATGGTGTGATCCACATTAGACTAGGATATGCCTCATTTTAAGGCGCAAGCAAGATGGATAGATGGGATAGATAAAAATCATACATCATGTAGGCCCACATAGATTTTCCTTTAGCACATTAAGGACATTGGTGATGTGTGTTATGCAATCTGAGTTCTAAAAATTCATCTCTAGATGGGTCCAGCGAAAGAAATGGTCATGATTAAGCATTAAATTCAGTCATACAAGGAATTATTAATTAAAATAACTTTCAATTATAACATTATAAAAACATCGACCTCAGTGTATAAAGTCATTAATTTTTTAACTCTATATGAACTTTTTACATTTTCAAAGGACAAAAATGCTCCTCCACTGGCATGTCACTAAAGTTGAGAGGGTGATGCTGGGAAGGACGTGAGGTCGAGCACCGCCTTTCTCAAGAGGATAACTATTCCGAATTCACGGAACTTCTCTGGATTCCTAACAAAGACTTCTCGAATTCACGATGAAAGAAAGCAAGAAAATATAAATAAATTCTAATAAATTTGAAATTGATTGATGAATAATTGATAATCATCTAATGTGTCTCCTTAGATTATTAATAAATAAATAAATAAAAACCAAAATTCGTAATTACCAAAAATAGTAAAATTCTAACTTTAATAAAAATCCTAATTCTAATAAAACTCTTCAAAAACCTAATTTCTAAAAATAAAAATTCCAAATAAACTTTCTCTAGACGAGTCCTAGTATAATTAAAAGTTATTTCTAAAAAGAAAAAAAAAAAAAAATCTAAAACTCCAAAAACAGAAACATATTTAAAAAATTGGAATTACTAAAAACAGTAATTTTTTCTAAAAATTCGTTTTTGAGCTGAAAATGCTCGTTTTCTAATAAAACGGACAGATGCGACCCACTTAGTGGGTTGATTCACCTCGGATGGCCCGTTTCAATAGAGATTGATAGGTTGTGCGTCCCATAACAATACCCGGATCAAAAGTTACAGTCAATTTACGGCCACCTTCTTTTGTCCCAACCATGCTAGGAACATACTTGTGTCATGTTCTACATCAGAGGGCCTCTTGAGAATGAGGTGTGGGCCCCACTAAATCAATGATTGAGGCCACCGCTCAACTGATTTGATCCGTTCACTTTAATTTGATGGTCGTGGACGCACAATAAGGACATTTCAATTTATTTTTTTTTTTTGGAGTTATTTATGGCCCACAACTACATGAGTGTTGTGCATTAATTTTAAATTGTTTCCACTGTTGTGGTCCATCTTGATGAGTTCTACCATCAAACTTCGTCAAATGGCCTGAATAATATACTCATTTCATGTGGACAGCTTACATTTAATACAAGACTATCCAATGGAACCCACTAAGACGTAGGATGGGTTCAATAGGTGAGTTCCTTGCACAGGAAAAGTCATTTCTCATTTCTTCTCTGTTTTTCTTTCTTCGTCCTTTTTCAGAGGAGGGGACCCCTCCAAGCATTCTCGATGGTTGATATTTGTGCGGTCGAATATCTAACTCCTCGGTGATGATGACAAGCTCTGGCAAAGTTTTAGGCAAAAAGAAGACAGATTTTTTCATATCTCCGTCCAAAATCTTAAACATAACTCCATCATGTTCTGGTGATGTTCTGGTCAGAAAAAAAAAAAAAAAAAGAGGATTTTTTTTCTCCGATGACAATGACGCCTAAAGGTAAGTTTATTGTATGTTGATTTTGTAAAAAAGATGAATCTTTATTATTATTATTATTATTATTATTATTATTATTATTATTATTATATATTTCTGTCTAAATGGTTGGAGTCTTGTGAAAGGGATGAGGGTTTGTTGATCTAGGTTTTTTTTTTTTTTTTTTTGTCGTTTGAATGATTGGAGCTTGCGAAAGGGAGGAGGATTTGGTGGTTTCCTTTTTGGTTATCTTTTATTTATTTATTTATTTTTCTCGTTTGAATGGTTGTAGTTTGTGAAAGGGAGAAAGATGTGGTGTTTATATGTATAGTGTATGCATGGTGGAGAATGTGGTAGTCCCATGTTCAAAGGATTTTTTTTTCCTGTAAAGTCAAGGTAGTGAGGATCACCGATATGAACTTTGGATCACCGATATGATCAGTGGATCATTGATATTACATTTGGATCATCGATGATCATATCGGCAATCCACAATTCAAATTACATTTCATAAATTATAGATATTTTCTTCAGATGAATTAGTATGATTACACTTAAATTTAATTCTTTGTCTTTCACGCATTACAAAATCCTCTTTTGAAGCAAGAAAGCCTGGTCTTTACTTAGAATACTCCATTATAAAACTCATTGTCAAGCGTTCTGTAGAATTTCTAACTACTTGAAGCATAAATTCAACAAATGATATGTTAGGAGGGAGATGTTTAGAGAACTCAATTCAAGTATTTACTTGATTTCGATGAAGGAGAATTGAAGGTAAATGAACCATTGATCAACTGCCAGATGCAAAAGTACCTCGATAACCTTCGCTTTGACTTCGGTGGCACCATTCTTCAATTCAACGAGATAGACTTTGCTTTGATTATGGGTCTAAAATGGAGAAAAATAGATGAATCTTTGGAGACTGACTAAAGATCATAAAAAAACAAGAGTCATAAGGATCAATTATTCAAATATTGATCTCATATTATGAAGGCAAATTTGTTGAAGGCATTTCTTTTTCTCCGAGGGAGTATCAATAACACGGTTGCCATAAAGTTGGCGATGTTGATGTGCGTAGAGAAATTACTTATTGGATCGCCCAAAAAGAATGGGTGCATAGAACAATGTATAGATTTAGCAAATAATTTTGATATATTTAATAACTACCTTTGGGGGAGTATGGGGTATGAGATCTTGAAAGGAGAAGCAAATACTATGATTAAAAATCACTTTTTGAATTCCTACGACTTCTGCGAATGCTCATATGCCATACAGGTATTTTTTTTCTATGAGTTTTCATAAAGTATTATGCCACTATATTGTGCCTTAATTTAATATTTCTTATTTCCCTCATTTAATAGATTTGGGCATATGAAGTTTTCCTCAGCATATGCACCGAAAGGCTCAACCACTAGACGCAGTCTAATCAGAATTTTCACGATTTTTTGAACTGAAAGGCGACTAAGGTAGTCAAATATAAGCGGATATCAAAAGTTTTTATAAATGTTGAAGTAAGTTAAAAAATAATCTCAAACGTGGTTTATTCGTATTGTATTTTAATGTATTTAACATTATAAACATATTATTGCAGCTTAGGATTATTGGCGAACTCATCCCCATCATATATGAGAAAAGAACTGTCATTGTTGAACAAGTTTAAGAATTTGTTAATAAGAGGAAAGATATCGAGAAGAGAGAGATGGTGAGGAGAGGATGAGCACGAGGAATATGGTTAAGGAGATGGAGGCGGGGGTAAAGAGAAGTGCGAAGAGAAAGAAGAATGCCTCGAAAGAGACTCGTTCAAGAAGAATTGACTTCCACCTGAAGATGTTATCAGAAAAAGTTGTGCAATATGAAAGGAGAATATTTGCCTACACGACGAAGTTAATTTTCTATATGCAGAAGTGGAGTGGTTAAAGGTATTTAAATTTTCAATTATTTTCAGATATGAGTCTTGTTTATTGTGATGTAACCAATATATGTGATGCTCATGTAAGGTGCATGTCCTACAACGTCACGCCACAAACTCGGAAAACAGGCTCACAAAATTTTCGATTGACGAATCCGGTGCCGACAGCCTCCGTAGTACCCCATTCTCGGCTCCCAGCGCCCATACGTCAGATTTTGATCCTGGGATCCTACAAGAAGGATTTTCAGTATGATTTTTTTTTTTGTAATGGAGCATAACCACAAGCATAACCAAGTCACAAAACAACATCACCACATATCCACTATATAAAAAACTTTTAAGTACAATGTGGAAAGGAAAATACAAGGTGATTAAGAACTCCAAAATAGTCAGATGCGCACTCCTGCCTCAGCGCTGCTGCTGTCCAACGCTACCTGCACGCAACAGTCGTGCATAAGCTTACAAAAGCTTAGAGGGTGGTGTACGTGTGTGCACAAGGCGAGTGTCAAGTATACAATATCAAAGTAATGCAGAAATATGCGGTGAGTCCATGAATATAACCAGCCATACCAAGGCTATGTGATGCAAGACATGAATGTTATCGGTCATACCAAGGTCATGCGATGCGAGGCCTATGTAGCCAAATGTTATATGCGAGATGCAAAACAAGCGTGCCAGTACTCATCAAGTACACATATCAGTACAATTCCTCTCTGGATATCACCGGGGTCTAATACACTCACACTGACTGCCTCCTCCCTAGCTGCACAGCCAAGCAAGTGGAAGAGACCACACTATCTGCCTGACCAGTAGTCTGCCAATACCTACCTGGCTCGTTGATAGCAGACTCATTTGCGAGCTGGTCAAACTCAGCCTAGCTTATAGCCCCCTCACTCGGGCGGAAAAGGCCACACCCCCTTCCAACCGACCACGACATAATGGGAGACGAGGTCTACTGGTATTCGGCACTCGGGCGCTCATATATTCACTCGGTCTAGACGTTGGAGCATCTCCTGGTACCAAAAAGTTCTGAAATTTTCACCCAATGACATCCTAAGTGCCCATAATGGTAGAGCCAATATTTTCGGTATCTGATACGACCATCCACGATGTGCGTGTGGAGGCCACGGCCCTGATGTCGCTAGGGCGTGCAGTGATCAAGTCACACATATGCGAGATGCATGAGTCACACCGTACAATCATGCAACAATCCTGCGCGTATCACGCAATCATGTGGGGCACTCTGTCTCATAAGGAGTCCCGTAAATGTTTCAACCCAACGACTTATGCTATGGTTAAACATTCCTCATATCAAGCATACATATGATGTGTATGGGGGTGAATCATGAAATTATACTAAATATGTTATAAAGTGATTAACTATCGACAAGTATGGGCCTATCAATGGGCCCTAAGGAGATTTACAATGCGGACATTTAACCAACATTGTATTTACAGTGTGGGCGTCAAACCATCATTGCTCCCAAGGCAAAGCCCGCCATAAAATATCATTATATAAACCATAGGGAATCACACATTGCAATGGACCTATATACATCTCACTGGGCCTCGACCCATAGGCCTTAGATACATCAAATGGGCCGCCTCATATGGGCCTTATATAAATCAAGTAGGCAGCATCAATGGGCCTTATGTACATTGCAATGGGCCATGTCCCATGGGCCTTTGAAAACATCACAATGGGCCTCGTAACATGGGCCTCATATATATCAAAGTGGGCCTCAACAACAGGCGACAAATACATCGAATGGACCCAATCACATGGGCCTTATGTATATCAGATGGGCCACACCAATTGGGCCCCATATGTACATCAAATGGGCCACAACCAAATAAGAGTGGTGATAATGATTTCCACCATTTAAAGTTCCTAAAGCCCATCATAACATATGTTTCCCATCCAACCTGTTCATAAATTAACATAGTGATAGATGAAGTGGAAACAAATATCAGCTTAATAGGGAACTACTATGGCCCTTAGAAATTTTGAACGGTGGACGTCATTGTCCACTACTTAAAATGGTGGGGTCCACTTGAACTATGGATCTGACTCATTCTTTAGCCCATGCCATAAAATGAGCTTTCAAAGTGGCTGGACAGATTGGATGCAACACATGCATCATGGTGGGGGTCCACATGAAGGCCCACCATCATGTATATTATATATAATATAATATAATCTATATATAGTATATATATACAATATAATATTATATACACACACACACACGTGGGGGTGGGTCCCACCGTCCAGTGTGGATGGTGTGGATAGAACACATAAATCATGGAGGGGTTACACCGTCCACCGTCAGTGGATGGTGTGAATGAAACCCATACATCACTGTGGGTCCCACGTGGGGCCCACCATAATGTCTATTTGCAATCCGACCAGTTGATAAGGTCACACGTGCCTGGATGAAAAGGAAAAGCAAATTTCGTATTGGCCCAAAACTTCTGTGAACTCAAAAATGGGATTCAATGGCAGGCTTTAAATCACCACTGTTTCCTATGATGTGGGTCACCTGAGTTTTAGATTGGGCTGGTTTTTGAGGGGGCCCACTTCAAGCAGGGGCCCACCTAATGAACGGTTTGAATGACATACACACAACATGGTGGGGCCCACATGTGGGGCCGTGGTCCATGGCCCGTCCGCCCATACATGGCAGGCACTGCCTGCACCCTTTGGCAGCAGCAGCGCTGCTGCTTATATATTATTATTATTATTATTATTTTGAAAACGGGTATTTCTAAGGTTTTTCTGTGGTAGGACAAGCATCAACAAAATCCACCCCACCCATTGGCCTTCATAGCTCGAGATAAGCCAAACAAGCCCAATATTGAATATATGTTAGCGTATCGAAACATCGGGGTGGATTTAAACGGTAGACACACTGTTTTCAACGCTATGGCCCACCAGATATTTGGATCAACCTCATTTTTCGGCTCAACACCTAAAATGAACTAGAGGATGGAATGGACGGTGTGGATTAGTCTCATACATCAAGGTGGGGCCTGTAGGAGTGGCCCACCCAATAAGCTTTGAAACAAGCTCATATTTGTGTTTTCATTTCACGTCCAGGGACGTCCCTGGACGTGGACGGTCTGGGCATAACGCATGCACAAGGTGGGCCTTGCTCAGGTGGACCACCAAATGCATGGATGGTGAGGATAAGACATACACCAAGGTGGGGTCCATCCGAGTGGGCTACACGACCACATCATCACACAAAATATATATATATATATATATATATATATATATATATATATCTATCTATATATGAAAAAGAGAGGGGAAGAGAGAGAGAGAAAGAGAGTGGGACACGTGAGATGGAGGGCTCTGCCACTATGAGTCCTCCATTGCAAACATTCATACATCAAGTGGGTCTCATTACACGTGGGCCCATAAAATCGAAAAGCAATGGTGGAGATCCTTTCTCCACCAAATGTAAGGTCTAGATGACCCTATCCATACAAGGAAAATAAACATCATGATGGGGTCCATGGTGAATGGCCCCATCATGGAATGATCATGAGGATCAAGGTGGGCCATCGGCCGCACCTAGGGTCCAAAGTGAGATCCATACCATCAATCGGTAGGCCTCACTTGGCCCTTCATCTAAAAAATGAAACCTAAGCCTATAGAAGCACCCGCCGTTCGATCTTCTTGGTCCGTTGGAGAGCTGATCTCCTTGTATATCACTTTGATGGTGAAAGATGAGGTTTGAATGGCTAGGATGATGGATCTTGTGATGGGAATGGGCCACTCTCAACACACTCTTTTCTCTCACTTAGGAATGCATGGACATCCACATTTTTGGTGCTTGGAATTGTGTTGAGAAAGAGAGGGAGAGAGAGGGTTGTAAGGAGAGAGAGTGATGAATGTGAGTGATTGGTGAGGTGATTGTGTACTTGACATGTATGGGTGTGTAAGAGAGAGGGTGAGAGAGAGTTGACTTGGTGGTTGCTTGATTTATGGAGAAAGAAAGCATGGGTGTGTGTACTTGACATGATGTGATTGATTGATTGATTTGAGTGATTGATTGATGGGACATGTTGTAGAGATTCTCTTGAGATTGCAAATGTGCGGTGTTTCTTCGAAGTAAACGCCGGCCAGCATCTTCTGGCCAGGGTATCGGATCGGTGCATAAGACGCGGTGTTGGAACCGCGGCGACAGTGCGGTCACAATGATACAAGTCTCAGATTAAGCCAACTTAATTCTACAGGATATGATTTAGGGTCGCGCGCAAACGTCGATTATAGGTCACAGGTTACCAGAATTCGTCGGGAAGGATCGCGAGAGTTGACGGAACAGTACGAGCTACGATACGGGTCTTACATCTCTTCCCACCTAATAAAAATTTCATCCTCAAACTTTACACCATCATCGTAACTAATCATAACTCATAAGGAAATAGGGAACATAACATCATATATAGTCAAAACACAACATATCATCATAATTAAACACCTAAGGGATGTGGATAATGCCCATGAATCTCAAGCTCTAACTCCCAAGACGCATCATTCATGAGCAATCTAGCAAGACGGTATAGGGGCCAAGTCACATGAATCATCGACGACTGCTCCTGATGACTGAGGTTCCTGCTGGGCGGCATAAAATCTGTCGTGGGCCTGCTATGGAGGTGCAGGTCCAATCTGAGGTCTCTACTGCTGCGGGGGAGATCCCGGAGGCTGGTGCTACGGTCGCTGCTGCTGCTGTGGGGGCTATCGCCGAGGTGGATGCGGTGCCCTTGGCTGCTGCTGCTGCGGATGGGGACACTCGTGCACGCGATATTCTAACCTACCGCATCCAAAGCAAGTACCTGTAAACGGTCCCAGAGGTGGTGCTGGGGGTACTGTCGGTGCTCAGAATGCTGGGTGGGTCATGCATCGCTGTTGTGAATGATGTTGCTACGGCTGGGAACTAGCAGAGGGCGCCTTCCTCTTCTGATCTTCCCTCTGGTCACTGGCTCTCTACAAACTGGCCCAATCTGACTCATAAATCTGTGCCCTTTCCATGATCTGCTCAAATTTCAGAAGCATGTGTCCGATCACAAGGCTCTTGAGGGCAGGATGCAACTCGTTCTCAAAATGGCGGGCCTTCCGTCCCTCATCATTAACAAGATACGTCGCGAATCTCGATAGTGCGACGAAATGAGCCTCATATTGGGACACGGTTATGTACCCCTAGAACAGAGTCTCAAACTCTAATGCGCGCTGCTGTCGTATATGCTCGGGAAAGAACTTCCGGTTAAACCGGTCTACAAAGTCCTCCCAAGTCCACTTGAAATCGGCCGCTACCGATGCCCACCAATACTGAGCCTCACCCTGGAGAAGAAATACGACTAATGAGACTCGATGTTGGGTCGTACATCTCATGGTGTCAAATATCTTCTCCACCTCGGAGCACCATATCTCCGCTGCAGTAGGGTCTGACTCGCCCCTAAAACACAAGGGATTGTGCTGTCAGAAGTCCTTGAGAAGACACTCATGCTCTATCTTAGCTGACGTAACAGTGAGACGCCTACTCTGTCCCTAAAGAATAGCGGTCATCGCCTGTAGCATCTGCTGCAACTGAGTGGCACTCACCGGTACGGTTGGATTTGCACCGGTCTCAGGTAAAGGAGTGACATCCTCAGGCTGGAAAGCAGAAATATCCAGTGGTGGAGCGGGACTTGCAGGTGGTAGAGCGGGAGTCGCAGGTGGAGCGGGAGACGGGATGGGATTCACTCGGGTCGCTCTTTTAGCCATTACGTCATACGGGAAAGAACAAGGGCCTATCAGCCTTGAGAATTCTCGAAGGCATAAACGTTAAGGGTCTATGTCGAAAAATCGTTAAGTTATTCGGACTCGGTACCTATCCACTCTAAGTTCATAGCAGATATGTGATGTGATCTCAGGTATTCCCATGTTATGCTCTGATACCAACTTCTGTCACGCCCCAAACTCAGAAAACGAGCTCACAAAATTTTCGATCGCCGAATCCGGTGCCGACAGCCTCCGTAGTACCCCATTCTCGGTTCCCAACGCCCATACGCCAGATTCCGATCCTGGGATCCTACAAGGAGGATTTTCAGTATGATTTTTTTTTTGTAATGGAGCATAACTACAAGCATAACCAAGTCACAAAACAACATCACCACATATCCACTATATCAAAAACTTTTAAGTACAATGCGGAAAGGGAAATACAAGGTGATCAAGAACTCCAAAATAGTCAGATGCGCACTCTTGCCTCAGCGCTGCTGCTGTCCAACGCTACCTGCACACAACGGTTGTGCATAAGCTTACAAAAACTTAGAGGGTGGTGTACGTGTGTGCGCAAGGCGAGTACCAAGTATATAATATCAGAGTAATGCGGAAATATTCGGAAGTCCATGAATACAACCAGCTCTACCAAGGCTATGTGATACAAGACATGAATGCTATTGGCCATACCAAGGTCATACGATGCGAGACCTATGTAGCTAAATGTCATATGTGAGATGTAAAACAAGCGTGCCAGTACTCATCAAGTACACATATCACTACAGTTCCTCTCTGGATATTACCGGGGTCTAGTACACTTACACTGACTGCCTCCTCCCTAGCTGCACAACCAAGCAAGTAGAAGAGACCACACTATCCGCCAACCAGTAGTCCGTCAATACCTACCCGGCTCGTCGATAGCGGACTCATTTGTGAGCTGGTCAAACTCAGCCTAGCTTATAGCCCCCTCACTCAGGCGGATAAGCCCACACCCCCTTCCAACAGACCACGACACAGTGGGAGACGCGACCTACTGGTATTCGACACTTGGGCGCTCGTGTATTCACTCGGTCTAGACGTTGGAGCATCTCCTGGTACCAAAAACGTTCTGAAATTTTCACCCAAGGACATCCTAAGTGCCCACATTGTTAGAACCAATATTTCTGGTATCCGATATGACTATCCACGATGTGCCTGTGGAGGCCACGGTCCTGATGTCGCTAGGGCGTACAGTGATCAAGTCACACATATGCGAGATGCATGAGTCACACCGTACAATCATGCAGCAATCCTGCGCGTACCACGCAATTATGTGGGGCACTCTGTCTCATAAAGAGTCTCGTAAATGTTTCAGCCCAACGGATTATGCTATGGTTAAACATTCCTCATATCAAGCATACATATGATGTGTATGGGTATAAATCATGGAATTATACTAAACATGTTATAAAGTGATGAACTATCGACACGTAATGGCCTATCAATGGGCCCTAGGGAGAGTTACAATGCGGACATTTAACCAACATTGTATTTACAATGTGGGCGTCAAACCATCATTGCTCCCAAGGTATAGCCCGCCATAAAATATCATTACACAAACCATAGAGAATCACACATTGCAATGGACCTATATACGTCTCATTGGGCCTCGACCTATAGGCCTTAGATACATCATATGGGCCGCCTCATATGGGCCTTATATAAATCAAGTGGGCCGCATCAATGGGCCTTATGTACATTGCAATGGGCCATGTCCCATGGGCCTTTGAAAAAATCACAATGGGCCTCGTAATATGGGCCTCATATATATCAAAGTGGGCCTCAACAACGGGCCACAAATACATCAAATGGGCCCAATCACATGGGCCTTATGTATATCAGATGGGCCACACCAATTGGGCCTCATATGTACATCAAATGGGCCACAACCAAATAAGAGTGGTGATAATGATTTCCACCATTTAAAGTTCCTAAAGCCCACCATAACATATGTTTCCCATCCAACCTGTTCATAAATTAACATAGTGATAGATGAAGTGGAAACAAATATCAGCTTAATAGGGAACTACTATGGCCCTTAGAAATTTCGAATGGTGGACGTCATTGTCCACTACTTAAAATGGTGGGGTCCACTTGAACTATGGATCTGACTCATTCTTTAGACCATGCCATAAAATGAGCTTTCAAAGTGGCTGGACAGATTGGATGCAACACATGCATCATGGTGGGGGTCCACATGAAGGCCCACCATCATGTATATTATATATAATAAAATATATAATATATATATATATATACAATATTATATATAATATCATATTATACACACACACACACACACAACCGTCCCACACGTGGGGGTGGGTCCCACCGTCCAGTGTGGATGGTGTGGATAGAACACGTAAATCATGAAGGGGTTCCATCGTCCACCGTCACTGGACGGTGTGAATGAAACCCATAATGTGGGTCCCACGTGGGGCCCACCATAATGTCTATTTGCAATCCGACCGGTTGATAAGGTCACACGTGCCTGGATGTAAAGGAAAAATAAATTTCGTATTGGCCCAAAACTTCTGTGAACTCAAAAATGGGTTTTAATGGCAGGTTTTAAATCACCACTATTTCCTATGATGTGGGCCACCTGAGTTTCAGATTGGGCCAGTTTTTGGAGGGGGCCCACCTAATGAACGGTGTTTGAATGACATACACACAACATGGTGAGGCCCACATGTGGGGCCGTGGTCCCTAGCCCGTCCGCCCATACACGGCAGCGCTGCCTGCACCCTTTGGACGCTGATATTATATATAATATATATATATATATATATATATATATATATATATATGATATAAAACGATATTTCTGAGGTTTTTTCTGGGTAGGGCCCGCATCAACAAAATTCACCCCACCCAATGGTCTCCATAGCTTGGGACAAGCCAAACAAGCCCAATATTGAATATATTTTGGCGTATCGAAACATCGGGGTGGATTTAAACGGTAGACACACTATTTTCAACGCTATGACCCACCAGATATCGGATCAACCTCATTTTTTGGCTTAACGCCTCTTAAATGAACTAGAGGAGGAATGGACGGTGTGGTGTGGATTAGTCCATACATCAAGGTGGGGCCTGTAGGAGTGGCCCACCACAATAAGCTTTGAAACAAGCTCATATTTGTGTTTTCATTTCACGTCTAGGGACGTCCCTGGACGTGGACGGTCTGGGCATAACGCATGCACAGGTGGGCCACCAATGCATAGATGGTGAGGAAAGACATACACACAAGGTGGGGTCCATCCGAGTGGGCCACACGACCACATCATCACAAATATTAATATATATATATATATATGAAAAAGAGAGGGGAAGAGAGAGAGAGAAAGAGAGTGGGACACGTGAGATGGAGGGCTCTGCCACTATGAGTCCTCCCTTGCAAACATTCATACATCAAGGGGGTCCCATTAAACGTGGGCCCATCAAATCGAAAATCAACGATGGAGATCCTTTCTCCACCAAATGTAAGGTCTAGATGATCCTATCCATATAAGGAAAATAAACATTATGATGGGTCCATGGTGAATTGCCCCATCATGGAATGATCATGAGGATCAAGGTGGGTCATTGGCCGCACGTAGGGTCCAAAGTGAGATCCATACCATCAATCGGTAGGTCTCACTTAACTCTTCATCTAAAAAATGAAATCTAAGCCTATAGAAGCACCCACCATTCGATCTTCTTGGTCCGTTGGAGAGCCGATCTCCTTGTATCTCACTTTGATGGTGGAAGATGAGGTTTGAATGGCTAGGATGATGGATCTTGTGATTGGAATGGGCTACTCTCAACACACTCTTTTCTCTCACTTAGGAATGCATGGACGTCCACATTTTTGGTGCTTGGAATTGTGTGTTGAGAAAGAGAGGGAGAGAGAGTGATGGATGTGAGTGATGGGTGAGGTGATGGTATACTTAACATGTATGGGTGTGTAAGAGAGAGGGTGAGAGAGAGTTGACTTGGAAGTTGCTTGACTTGTGGAGAAAGAAAGCATGGGTGTGTGTACTTGATATGATGTGATTGATTTGAGTGATTTATTGATGGGATATGTTGTAGAGATTCTCTTGGGATTGCAAACACGCGGTGTTTCTTCGAAATAAACATCGGCCCGCATCTTCTGGTCAGGGTATCAGATCGGTGCATAAGACGTGGCGATGGTGCGGTCGCAATGATACAACTCTCGGATTAAGCTGACTTAATTCTACAGGATACGACTTAGGGTCACGCGCAAATGTCGATTATAGGTCGCTGGTTGCCGGAATTCGCCAGGAAGGATCGCGAGAGTTGACGGAACAGTACGGGCTAGGATACGAGTCTTACACATAACAACAGGAGCTATTACGTAGGTCCAACCCTCTCAATCTGATGAGTATGTATTTATAAACCTGTTAAGAAGGCTCAGCCTTGAGGAATATGAATTTGTTAACGTAGCACATGTTGACAGTGCTCATGCTTGATTAAAATGTCTATAGGAGAATGCGTGGATCGATGGTCGGCTAAAAGTTTAACATGAAAGTATTTTATGTACTTCAATTTATATTATATATGTTTACTAATAATTTGGAGCTTGCACAGGGAATCGACCTGTATATGGAGTTTTTGACCGATCGACATTTACAATATCCTGAAGTGTATCATCAGGAATACATGTTTATAACAGGAATGTTCTGGATCATGTCTATTTTTTATATGCACGTTTAACTTATATTAGAATCAATATAACTTACAGTAATTCGCTTCATTTATGACAATAATTTTTAGAAGTAACGTTGAGCTTTTACAAGAATATGGTGCCAAAATGCATGTTTATAAAATAGACATAATATCTTAAAAGATATTAATCCTAATGCTTTGACTATTATTATAAAAGATTGCTTCTGAAAGAGATGTGAAAATTTGTTGTGTAAGTTGGTCATTACATTTATGCGTGACTTACTTGACTTATTGTTATATGTTATGTTTAATTTAAATGTACTTATAGTATTGCTTATGTGTTTTGTAGATATATTATTTTACTTGTCGTACACCCGTAAAGAAGACTCGTTCAATTGTTTGATAACATGAATACCAAATGGGAGAGCAAATACGATGAGTTTATAATTGACTTCACGATGGGGTTGATATGATGGTTGTTCCATCTATGTGATGAGGGAAATAATTTTTGAAAAGTTGGATGTATTTTCAAAATATTAAGCAAGATCCCAAAACAAACTTCTGATCATGAATGCAAGATGTTCGTGATGAAATACATTAACTTCCTATGTAGCAACTGGG
>JAJHSJ010000006.1:53564240-53664240 GCA_021015155.1 Magnolia officinalis
AAATATTTCGGATCTGGTTTCAGCTACCTGATCCTACCCGATCTTGACCGTCGGTTCTGTTCGAATCGGGTCTGATCGAGTCGATCGGTCGGATCCTAGCGGATCGGGTATGAAATGCCCACCTCTAGGCAGTGAGAATGAAGACATACTACCACAAGGATCAACTGAGCAGGCCATCAGGTGGCAGAGATGGCAAAGGGGTTAGGAATAGGAAGGATGGCAAGGACAAACGGGACATATCCAAGCCATTGGATTTGAAGTGCTTCATCTGCGATGGGCCACACATGGCAAGAGAATGCCTGAGCAAATAGGTGCTCTCCGCCCTCACAAGTCGTGGAAAATCTATACATGAAGACATTTTTTGCACCTAACACCCAAAATAGTTTATGCAAAATTCTGGTTCCATATTGTCTCACATCACTATTCACTATTATCTAAACTAGTTCAATATGTGTAATTATTATTGTATAATGCAAACTAATTATTATCATCCTTTTCACCACTGGTTTTATGGGGCCCTTCCTAGAGTGGCGATTTTTGTTTGTCTAGTGGGGAGAAGAAGAATCTTGACGATTGATAGTTTGCAACGTAGATCCCTAATTCTTCCCAACACATGTTTGATGTCATGAAGGACGCCGAGTCTATTGATTATTTGTTCATTCATTGCCCCGTTGCTTGGACAATTTGGGAGTTCTTCTCTATTATGCATGTGGAATGGGCCGGAGTCGGTGGATGATCTCCAATGGGCTTGGCACAGTGGTGGTGGGTCGAAAGGTGGGAAAATAACTTGGCGGTTACTCACTATGTGATGGAGGACATGAAATTCAAGTATGATGTGCAAGATTTTCAGGCTTTAGATCACACCAGTTCAGAAACATTACACAAATTCCACATCCCACACAAAAGTTCAACACTCAAGGGGAATCTTATGCGGATCCGGCCTACACATGCTAGGGCCGGATCAATCAAAATTAGACCAAACAAGAATCAAAGGAGGGTAAATTCATCCACATGCACAGAAATAATTTTCCAATCCAGGGGTTCACAATTTTCAATTCGGGGGAACCCTAAAGTTGAAGAAAGGACATAAAATTGGAGATTTTGAGTAATTTAGGTTAGAGTTAAGGGATTTGGGGTGAAAGAGGGGTGAAAGAGGGTGAAAGACGAACCAGAAAAGTACCGTACGTGTGGACAGCAATAATGGCGCAGATGCACATGCGTGTGATCCCGGACGCATGTGTGTGGGGCCCACTATTCAGAAAAAGGCCACCTTGGCCCTGGTCAGCCAGGGATGAACTCCAAAACCCCTAAATCTCAGATCGATCCCATGCACGGTTTGTGTGTGGTGATCCGCCGAAGTTTCAACTTTCTTGTAGGGCCAGATTCTGAGAATCTACTGTAGTTGGAGAAACACCTGTAAATATTAATGGATTTGTAGATGGAATGCTTGTAAGAGGAGAAATATGGATGGAAGGAGGGGGTGAATCGGGATAGGTGTGGCTTCGCACCACGGTAGTTAACCCTTCGAAGAAGGGAGAGCTTCGCACCTAATTAGATTTTCATAACTCGGAAAGGAGTAGGAAAATGCAAAAATTTTATTAATCTTCAATGAATAGAAAAGACTACAAGGCGTGCCTATTTATAATAAAACCGTATACCCAAAAACTCGCGCCATGTGCGCAATCTATTACTTGGCGACAAAGTAATAAAAAATAACAACTAATCAAAGCAATCTAAACCGTCCATGATATTCCTAATAACAATAATAAGTAAAATCCAAAGTACTAGATTAATTAGAATAGTGGGTCACGATTATGAGAACCTATGGTGGGATTCACATGACTATCGGGTCCACTCCAGTGAACCAAAACGCAGTCCTCTAACTAGGAGGTCCTCCATAGACGTCGTTATCGACCCAGATCGATGGTGGGGCCCTCCTTGTGTACGTGCGTAGGGGGCGTGCGTGTGCGCGTGTTGTCCCCATCAACTTTTTCCGGCTGCGAAGATTTCGCCACTGACGAAATAAAACTCCTGAACCGCTCCAAGATGTCAGGATCAAGTCTCTGAAGCTTCTCCTCAGCGAGCCACATACTGTCTGAAGCTGGGCGTGACTTCCACTTGACTAAGAACTTCTGAAACCCTCCGTCTGACGTGGATACGATCATGAGAACCCATGGTGGGATTCACATGATGATCAGGTCCACTCCAAGGGACCAAAACATAATCCTCTAGCTAGAGGTCCTCCCTGGACGTCATCATCGATCCAGATCGACGGTGGGGTCCTCCTCCTCCTTGTGTACGTGCGTAGGGGGCGTGCGTGTGCGTGTGATGCCCCCATCACTATGGCAATTTTTTGGATCATCCGGGAAAAACGGAACGACTAATGCTTTAGGGATAGATGTTTTTCCGTGGACGCCCTGATAAGGAAGATCACTAATTTATTATTGGGTTAGGTTCCTCATTAGGAAGCAGCTACCACTGCAATTAATTTGTCCTTTTCTTTTCCTTAGCTCTGTATTCTTTTCCGCTTTGCGGTTATGTTGAATAAATTATTGTTTCCTATTTTAAAAAAATAGTCTAGGTCTTTTAATTAAGCTTATGTTTGGCAGACAATTTTAGTGGGCATTTAAAAGCCCAAAACCATGGGCTCGAAAATTAAGCCTATGCCTGAAGCAACATGGACCGGGCCTTAAAATCCCATTAGAGCTACCCTACCCATCGACTAGTTATGATTTATTTGACTACTTTTGACAACCTTTCAAAAAAAAAAAAAATCTCTTGACAAAAATCTACCTACCAACCTTTTAGGTCGTGAAATTACCATCCTACCCATCAAACTTCTAGAACTTGACCACTTGTGTAAATCTCTAAAAGTACCTAGAACCTTAGGCTCTCAAGAACCTACTATTTTCCTTAGGCTCTAATCAAGGATCTTGCCTTCGATGCTTGAAACCTAACCTTAAAATCTCTAGGCATCCAAAATTTCATCCAAAGCTGAAGTTTGTAGAAGTCTTGAAAACAATGGAAAAAATAATAAGAAAGAGGGATTTGGTTGGGGAGAATAGAGATGGCTACCATGTCAATTAGCCTATTAAGGAGTATAGTTCTAGATAATGTTATGAGCTGCATGTCATAGACCAATCATTCTCATGGACCAAAGTTGTGGACTTGGTGAAATTTATGTTCATTGTGTATGTTGAAGATGTTTTATACAAAAGTGAAAAGAACTCAAGAAAAGAGTAAAAATGCATTGAAAGTTGTAGAGAATGGCAGAAGGATAATTGTAGAAAATTCTAAAGTTGTGTGGAAAGGTCTAGAGTTGTGTAGAGATCTCTGGAAGTTTCTAGAGAACTCTAGTGGTGTCTCGTGTAGAGAAGTATGGAGGATTCTAGAAAAGTTCTATTGAGTTCTTAGCCATTGGATGACTACCTTGTGTTACAATCCTAGCTATCCATGTATGATGCAGGATATGAAATTTAAGTATGAGATGCAAGAATTCAGGCTTAAATCATACCAATTCAGAAACAGTTACACAAATTTCACATCCCACATGGTAGTCCAAATCATTCAATTAAAGGAGAATCTAGATTGGTCCAGGTCTACACAGGCTAAGACTGGACCAATAAAAATTATAAACCAAACAATGTTCAAAGGGAAATAGAAATCAACCACACATGCATAGCAAACAGTTCTTAATCCAAGGGATTCCCCAATCTCAATTCAAGGAACCCTAGGGTGAAAGGGCAAATAAATTACGGCTAATACAAACTAAGGCTAGGGTTTAGGAAATAGGAATGAAAAGAGGAAAATCTGACCCGGAGAAAGTTTCTGCGTGCAGATGGTGGCCCGAGGCTGACGCACGTGCGCAGGTGGGCTAGCCGCACGTGTGATGGAAGCCTTCCTCACCAAAGTGACACCTAGGCCTTGATCGGCCAGGGGAGACTTCCAATCCCTCCAAGTTTGACGATGATCTGACATAAGGTTGAGGCGTAGTGTTCCGCTGAAGTTTCAACCCTCCTATAGGTCTAGTTTCTGGAAACTGGCTGTAGGGGGATGAATAGTTGCAAAAGCTGAGAAATTCAAAGCAATAATGATGATAGAAGATGAGAGATATGGATGGAAGAGGGTAGGGGCGGATGGGGATAGATGTGGCTTCGCACCACGGTAGTTGGCCCTTCGAAAAGGGAGGGTTTCGCATCCACTTTTGAATTCTTCCACAACTCACTAAGAGAGCAGAAAAATAAAGCAAGAATTTTTATTAAGCTTCAATGAATGAAAAGAACTACAAGGGGTGCCTATTTATAGAAAAAATTCTATACCTAAAAACTCACACCATGTGCACAACCTATTACTTGGTGATGAAGTAAACTAAAATAAAAACCAAACAAAGAAATCTAAAGCGTTCACGATGTTTTAAATAATAACAATAACCAAAACCTAAAATATGAAATCAATCCGACGAGTGGGCCACAATTATAAAATCCCATGATGGGTTTTTCTTGACTATCGGGCACACCCTTTTGAACAAAAATTTCGTCTTCTAGTTAGGAGGCCCTCCCTGGACGTCGTCATCGAGCCAGATCAATGGTGGGGCCCTCCTTCTGCGTACGTACGTGCGTAGGGGGGTGGTGTGCGTGCGCGTGTGCACATGATGTCCCCATCAATGTGTAGGTTTTAGTCTTTCTAGCTCTATATAAGGGTACTTATTTGTAAGGCATCTAAGAGAACTTGTAACTTAACTGCTCTGGTACGATATAAGGTGTTCTTCTATATTTCTTGTGTCTCTCGTGTTCTAGTGAGTGCTTAACATGTGGGATGTGCACTTGAGGAAAGTTGACTCATCCACGACGAGTTTGTGAGATGAGTGTCATACAGTCTACGCTTGGGAAAGCACTTAGGCTGTGACAAGTGGTAAGCAAGGTTAAGAAGGGAATTGTAACGCTTGTGGGGTGGAAGAGAGAGACAATATGGCATTGGAGGTGACCAACTACAATCAAGTGCAAGGCAATGACAATGCCAACAAGTTAAGGAGGGAGAGGTCTTGTGACTTGATGGCATCATTGGGATCACAGTTTGCACGGGTGGAGCTTGTCGTGGGAAATGGGCAAGAAAAGATGGACATGCTGAGTAACAACGTGGTAGGGTTTCACGATGTATTCGAAGGACTAAAGGGGAAGATGTTGGTGCGTTAAACGCATTAATCGTCACTTAGTGTCTTGAAAGGGATGTTGGAGACTCTCAACATGTCGAGGGAGCAAGTTGAGGAGATGAGATTATGCAGGACATGAAAATTAAATATGATATGCGAGATTTCAGGCTTAAGATCACGTTAGTTTAGAAACATTTACATAAATTCCATATCCCACATGAAAGTCCAAACATTCAATTAAGGGGAATCTATGGGGGTCCAGGCCTACACATGATAGGGCTGGATCAATAAAAATTATGAACCAAACGATACTCAAAAATAAGAAATAATCATCCACACATGCATAGTAATCAGTCTCTAATCCAAGGGATTCACCAATTTCAAATCAAGGAACCCCAGGGTAAGAAAAGGGGTATAAAATTGGAGATTTGAGTAATTTAGGGTTAGGTTTAGGGATTTTGGGTGAAAGAGGAGTGAAAAAAAGGAGAGAGACGAACCAGAGAAGTACTGCACGCGTGGACAACAACAATGGCCCAGACTTACATGCGTGTGATCTCGGCTGCACGTGTGTGGGGCCCACTATTCAGAAAAGGCCACCTTGGCCCTGATCGGCCAGGGATGGACTCCAAAACCTCCAAAACTCAGCTCGATCCAATATACGCTTTGTGCGTGGTGATCCGCCGAAGTTTCAGCCCTCCTGTAGGGTCGGATTCTGAAATTCTGATGTGGAGAGGAGAATTACTGCAATAGATAATTGATTTGAAGTGTAGATGATGGGGTAAGGTTAGAAGAAGAGATGATAGAAGATGAGTAGTAGAGATGGCGATGGATGGGAGCAAATTGGGATAGATGTGGCTTCGCACTACGGTAGTTAACCCTTCGATGAAGGGAAGGCTTCGCACCCAATTAGGCTTCACAACTCAGAAAGTAGGAAAACGCAGAAATTTTATTAATCTTCAATTCATTAAAAGAACTACAAGGGGTGCCTATTTATAGGGAAAATCCTATACCCCAAAAACTCACACTATGTGCGCAACCTATTACTTAGTGATGAAGTAAACTAAAATAAAAACTAAACAAAGAAATCAAAAGCGTTCACGATGTTCTAAATAATAACAATAAGTAAAACCTAAAATATGACATCAATCCGACGAGTGGGCCACGATCATGAAGTCCCATGATGGGCTTTTCTTGACTATCGGGCCCACCCTTTTGAATCAAAACTTCATCTTCTAGATAGGAGGCCCTCCCTGGACGTCATCATCGATCCAGATCGATGGTGGGGCCCTCCTTCTGGCGTACGATCATAGGGGGTGGTGTGTGTGCACATGTGGACGGCGTACGCGGGATGTCCCCATCAATTCTCATCGGCTGCGAAGATTTCGCCACTAGCGAAATAAAACTTCTGAACTGCTCCGAGATGTAAGGATCAAGTCTCTGAAGCTCCTCCTTAGCGAGCCATGTATTGATTGAAGTCCACTTGACCAGGTACTTCTAAAACCTGCCGTCCGATGTTGAAAATATCTGATGGTCCAAGATATCCTCTGTTTCCTCTCTGGGTGTGTGAAGGTTAGGTATGGGGGGCAAAGGCTGAGAAGAAATGTCAGGAAGAGTAGGTATAAGAGGTAGAAGCTGGAAAAATGGGTCGGGACGGATAGGTATGGAGGTAGAGGCTGGGAAAATGGATCGGGACAAGTAGGTATGAGACGTAGAGGCTGGAAAAATGTGTCAGGAAGGGTAGATATGGGAGGTAGAGGCTGGGAAGAAAGGTCAGGAAGAGTAGGTATGGGAGGTAGAGGCTGGGAAAATGGGTCGGGAAGGGGTCATGTTCAAGGGATAAATATGGGGAATCATGATGGGTGGGCAAAGGGTCGAAAAAAGTATCAGTGGTCTTCTGAAAAGTAACTAGATCATCCACATCGAATGTGAAACTAATTCCTATGGAAGGTGGAAGATATACCTCATACACATTGAGACCGTTTCGTTTTATAATTTTGAAGGGTCCAGCGCTACATGTGTGTAATTTACGAACGGCCCCCGTAGAGTACTGCTCGGGCCAGATGCGGACCATCACAGAGTCCCCAATATTAAATTCTTTGAAACATTATTTATACTGGTTTGCAGAAAATGTGTAATGTTCATTACTAGTCGTGATCTTTTGCCTGATTCTTGATGCCATGAATGAATGTGATGCGTAAAAGACTCTGCAAGCTTTGATGCCCTATGGGACAGTGACATAGGGACAAGATCAATAGGTTTCACAGGTTTATACACAGTAACGACTTCATAAGGACAGAGACCTGTGGACCTATCGACAAAACTATTAAACGCAAACTCGACCGTAGGTATTACGGTGTCCCATGTTCTGGTGTGTTCTATATCCCTCTTAAGGGGAGACTCATCCAGTAGATCATCAGGAAAGATATCACGTAACTCATCCATTACCGAAATGGCCTAAATGGGTAACTCTACACTAGCCTCTGGTGCACTCTCTCCAGCCACAAGGCCGCATATGTTGTACCCCTCAAAATAGTGGTCTTGATGTCTCTCATAGGGCAGGTGCACGGGTGCACACCCATAATTGATTCCTTGACCAACTCCATTCCTTTGTCTATCCTCTAGGCCACCTACCTGAGATTGGACATCTACCCCAATCTCGGGTAGGGGTTTGTCCTGGCGATGGTCTTTAGTCGGGTAATGCGTACATCAAGCTGTTCAAAGCATTAGTCCATTTCCAAGTGCTTAATCAAAGACTCCAAGGGTTTGTCCTGGCGATGGTCTTTAGTCGGGTAATGCGTACATCAAGCTGTTCAAAGCATTAGTCCATTTCCAAGTGCTTAATCAAAGACTCCAACTTCTGAGACAGCTTGTTTAGTGACTCTTGCAATGGTTCCATGTTTAGTGTAGGATGTCAACCAAAATTTAGCAATATAGTTGTCAAAATATAAGATTTATTTTTTTATTATTATTATTTTATTTTTATTTTTTGTTTAAAAGAAACAACCTAGTTTCTAAAAATGAAAAAGGAAAGTTTTTAAAACAAGTTAGGAAAGTTTCTTTTTAAAAAAAAAAATTAGGAAAGTTTTTTTTTTTAAAGCAACCTAGTTTCTAAAAACAAAAAAGGAAAGTTTCTAAAAACAAATTAGGAAAGTTTCTAAAGAAACAAATTAGGAAAGCTTCTAAAAAAACAAATTAGAAAAGTTTCTAAAAAAAAAAAAAAAAAAAAAACTTAGTTTCTAAAGAAAAAGAAAAAGGAAAGTTTCTAAAAATAGAAAGTAAGTTAGTTTCTAAAAAGGAAAAAGGAAATAAGCTAGTTTCTAAAAAAAAAAAAAAGGAAAGGAAATTAGTTTCTAAAAACAGATTAAGAACGTTTCTAAAAAATTAGTTTCTAAAAAACAGAAAATGAAAGTTTCTAAACCTAGAAATAGAAAACTAAGTTAATTTCTAAAATAATTCAAATAAGGGGATAACATAAAATTTCATCAGCTTATGTCAAGGTTTCTGGACCTCTAAACAGCCATACATGATGAGAATTGATGTATAATGGACATAAAAAACCAAACCCTAAACATGTACTGAATTCCCCTACAAGAACCCTAGGCTCTAATACCAAATTTGATGCAAGACATGAAAATTAAATATGATATGAGAGATTCCAGGCTTAAGATCACGTTAGTTCAGAAACATTTACACAAATTCCATATCCCACATGAAAGTCCAAACATTCAATTAAGGGGAATCTATGCGGGTCCAGGCCTACACATGATAGGGATGAATCAATAAAAATTATGAACCAAATGATACTCAAAGATAAGAAATAATCATCCACACATGTATAGTAATCAGTCCCTAATCCAAGGGATTCACCAATTTCAAATCAAGGAACCATAAGGTAAGAAAAGGGGCATAAAATTGGAGATTTGAGTAATTTAGGGTTAGGTTTAGGGATTTTGGATGAAAGCGGTGTGAAAGAGAGGAGAGAGACGAACTAGAGAATTACCGCATGCGTGGACAACAATAATGGCCCAGACGCACATGTGTGTGATCTCGGTCGCACGTGTGTGGGGCCCACTATTCAGAAAAAGGCCACCTTGGCCCTGGTCGGCCAGGGATGGACTCCAAAACCCCCAAATCTCAGCTCGATCTGATGTACGATTTGTGCATGATGCTCCGCCAAAGTTTCAGCCCCCCTATAGGGCCAGATTCTGAAATTCTGATGTGGAGAGGAGAATTGCTGCAATAGATAATTGATTTGAAGTGTAGATGACGGGGTAAGGTGAGAAGAAGGGATGGTAGAAGATGGGTAGTAGAGATGGCGATGGATGGGGGCAAATCGGGATAGATGTGGCTTCGCACTACGGTAGTTAACCCTTCGATGAAGGGAAGGTTCGCACCCAATTAGGCTTCACAACTCAGAAAGTAGGAAAACACATAATTTTTATTAATCTTCAATTCATCAAAAGAACTACAAGGGGTGCCTATTTATAGGGAAAATGTCATACCCCAAAAACTCACACCATGTGCGCAACCTATTACTTGGTGATGAAGTAAACTAAAATAAAAACCAAATAAAGAAATCCAAAGCATTCACGATGTTCTAAATAATAACAATAAGTAAAACCTAAAATATGACATCAATCCGACGAGTGGGCCACGATCATGAGGTCCCAAGATGGACTTTTCTTGACTATCAGGCCCACCCTTTTGAACTAAAACTTCATCTTCTAGCTAGGAGGCCCTTCCTAGACGTCATCATCGATCCAGATCGATGGTGGGGCCCTCCTTCTTCTGGCGTACGAGCATGGGGGGGGGGGGGGGGGGGTGGTGCACGTGTGGACGGCGTGTGTGGGATGTCCCCATCATGAGAGGTGATTGGGTTCTATGGAAAAGGGCTACGACAAAGGGGGTAATGCCGTAAGTGGTGCAACAAAGGTGAGGACGTCAGATTGAGGGACGCTTGGGAGCTGGATAATTTCCTTTGGCAGTTGGAGCAATGCTTTGAGGCCGTTCCATTAGAGGACGAGAGGGTGAAGGTGCAAAGTGTGGCAATGTATCTCACAAACACATTGACTCTATGGTGGAGGAGATGACGTGCAAACTTAATTGGAGGAATGTGCATTATTGACACTTGGGATGACTTAAAGAGGGAAATAGAAAAGGCAATTCTATTCCAAGAATGTTGAGTATCTAGCATGACAAAACTAAAGCAGTTGAAGCACAAGGGGTTGATTTACGAGTGTGTAAAGGGATTGAATGGATAGCGAATCACGACAATATTGTAATGAAAAGCACCATCATTATGATTTTACAATATTTTTTAAACACATAATTCGAAGTGTAATTTTTTCAAACACATAATTCAACGTGTAATTCGATAGTCAAATGTAGAGGTAATAGGAGACGGACAAAGAAACTTGTAATCATTACAAATTTACAATACATTGCAGTAGAAATCTCTTGTATAAATGCAAGAATCGTTGTATATTTCTTGTTGATTTGACATCTCAGTAATGTAAAAGTATCATCGTTGCACTTTTACCATGGCTATCTAAACAAACATGAGAATTCTACGTCAAATTACCTGTTGACTAAGAGCCCGGTATTGTAGTTTGTAATCATCGCACTTTTACAATTCATTACAATCGCAATTCGCTATCCAAACATGCCCTAAGGAATTCTCTATACTCATGCTTGAGATTCCTGACATGCTCGAGAAGGGACTCCTCTTCAACTTCATGAACAGGTTGCAACATTGGGTCCAACAGAAACTACAACAACAGGGTGTGCAAGACCTAGCTTCAGCAATGACAATAATGAAGAGCCTGATTGAGTTCACGAGCAGAGAATCTTCTAGGTCAAGATCACCATCAAGGGATGCTCATGGCAAATGGGAGGGAGAACAAGGGAGCTACTACCACTAGGGTGGGTTGAGCAAGCCATCAGGTGGCAAAGATGGCAAAGGTGTTGGGGACATGAAGGATGATGAGGATAGAGGGGACATGTCCAAGCCATGAGAGTGAAGTGCTTCATCTGCAACAGGTCACACATGGCAAGAGAATGCCTGAGCAAATATGCGCCCACCACCCCTGCAGGTAAGCTAGAGGAGAAGAAGGATGAGGATAGTGAGGAACAATGCATTGGGTCGATGCAAGTCAACATTACGGATGATAAGCCCAAGAGCCAAGAGAAGAGTTGGAATTGCTTCATTTGTGATGGTGACATCGGGCAAAGGATTGCCTGCGTAAGAAGCCTTTTTGGGCTCAGTCCAAGTTGAGCAGGACTAAGGGCTGAGAGTTTGTTACTTGGGAGCTTTGCAGGGACAAGTGGTGAAGGAGGGCAAGTCACTTGGATGATTGTTGATGTATGTGGATGCGCATATCAACGGTGCATCTACTTCGACTTTGGTGGATATGGGGGCAACTCATAAATTCATCTCCAAAGAGGTGGCAGAGTGGTTGGGTCTCACATTGGTGGAGAATGTGACCTGATCAAGGCGGCCAACTCAAAATCCATCCCATTTAGAGTGTGGCCAAGGATGTGGAGCTACACGTTGGTGGGTGGGTCAGCAAGACAAATCTCTCTGCCATTTTGGATGATTTCAAGGTAATATTGGGCATGAACTTCATGTACTAGGCGAAGGCAGTTCCCATGTCCCACTTTGGAGTGATGAGCATCATGGATGAGGGGCATCCATGCATAATACTGATGGTGTAAAGGAAAGGCCAATGATGGGATGATCTCAGCCTTGGAACTAATTTAAGACGACAATGACAAGACAATGCGACTTGAAAGTTCGAGTATCCAACGTGTAGCCTCATCAACAAGTGATTGATGAGGGCGTCGATGCAACAGGTGGGGAAGAATATCATGACTGATCATTCTCATGGGCCTAAGTCATGTGCTTGGCCAGATGTATACTCATCTTGTACATTGGAGAGCTTTTGTACGCAAGTGTAGGGAATCTAGAATAGAGTATAAATGCGTGGAAAGTTGTAGAGAAACTATAGAAAGTTCTAGAGTTGTGTACAGATCTCTAGAAGTTTGTAGAGAACTCTAGTGGTGTCTTGTGTAGAGAAATGTGGAATATCCTAAAAAAGGTTTCAGAGAATCATTGGCTGTTGGATGAGTGCCATATGGCACAATCATAGCCATACATTTGTAGGTTCTAGAGTATTCTGATCTACGAGTGCTTTAGTGTGATACAAGGTGTTCTTCCTTATCTCTTATGTCTTTCTTGCATTCAAGTGAACTTTGGTGCTTAGCACGTGGGATGTGCACTTGGGGAAGGCTGACTCATTCATGATGGGAATGCGAGACGAGCTTCCAACAGTCTATGCTTGCTTGGGGAACCACTTGGGCTATGACATCTGGCTTCTAATGAAACTTTGGAAGATGCTTTCTGTACTCCCTTTCTTGCCCATTTTTCTTCTATACGCATTGAGAACAACAAGAGCCTCCTGCGATGGAAAAATACAATTCCATAAGAAAAATGAAGCCTCTAGCTGTCACATCATTGCATCTCTAATCATTCTAACAAATGTTGCTGGCTATGGGGAAATTCTGGCATACTTTTCGTTAAGAAGTTCTGCTGAGGATAAGCAAAAATAGTGCACTTGGGTGTGCAAGAGAGGATGCTTCATCCCTTCCTTTCTTGTCACTGTTGCCCTTTTGTGGTTTCTGCAGTTGCAGACTGGCATCATTTCTATTTTTCAATTTCAGAAACTAGATGTTAGAGGATTTCTAACCTTAAAAATTGGTTAGTTGCGTCTAGCTTTCAGCTGATGGGTACCTTAGGATCACATTAATCCATCTCTCGCCTTCATTTCCATTCCAGTTGGTTTATATTGGCAGTCTACATCAACAAAGTGACATATCACATATGCAACCAAAGCAAATAATTCCTAGCATACAACTTGAAACCTCTTTACTCTGTTGCTTACAAGGCAGTTGGACACTGAATTTCCACTTTCTACATGCAGTGGAAGTGGAACCCAATCCACCATAAGTAGATATCAAAAATATATTATTGTAACGCTTGAAGAGTCGCAGTTTCCAATGATTTGTGGTTGTTTGCAACATCTCTATACATAATTACATATGGATGTGCACTCTGTGCTTGCTGAAGTCTTTGAGTGGTCTGTTTTAGCTGTTTCCCTACTGTCTTGAAATTTCATCTTATGAATATGGGACCCTTGCTTTTATGTTGAGTGTGGATCTCCCCATCCCAATTCAGGGGGACTGAGCTCAATTTGTTAGCTTCCGTTAGATTTTTATTTTTATTATTATATTGTGTGTAACTATGTATAGGCTTTACATATTCAATGACAGTAACTAATGTTGCCACTACTTTAGGGGTCAGTACTTAACGGATATTACCTCCTTCAAAATATTTTTAGTCAATGTAGGCTTTGGTTTGTGTGCATGATGGCTTTCTTGAAATATTCAGGAGATGTGATTTCTTATTTTGACATATTGGTCAAAGTTATGCCAATATATTGAATATACCAATAGACCCACTACCATTTGATCGTTTTCCTGGACTTTTCAGTCGATTTGGTTGCTTCAATAGGCTAATTTGTTATTGGGGCATCAATCTTATAATTATTGGGGCATCAATCTCTCTACCGTGTAGTAGTATTAACAAAAGTAGAAGTATTTTCAAATTACAACGTAAGCACTTTGAGATCTTGGCCAGCCAAGTACAATACCACTTGTGCTTCAGAAATGGCATTCTAAATTGAATATTTCTGTATTTGATACAAAAGTGCCATTACGCTGCATCTCTAGATTGAAGTATAACTGTACATAGGCAGAAATAATGAAGAAAAGCTATTTTCAATAATTATTTAACAATACTTATCAAGATTTTCCCCACAGCATTAGTGAAGAAAGTTGCAGGAATCTTCTACCTACTTGCTGCTCCCACTTTGAATTTGTGCTCCTGCTCCCTCCCATCCTTTTATATGTTTCAACATTTTGAAATAGTTGCTTTGACTTTCCAAATCTTGTCTCTTATGTTCATGTTTTGAGAAACTAAGATAAATATGGGCAAATTATTTTAATGACTTCAGTTGCCTCTGAAATTGATTGCTCAGTTGGAGGCCCCATTTCTGTGGAGATTGCATGAGACAAGGCTAGATGCTTCTTGGAATGCTTATTCTTTTAATCCAATGAATTAGAAGCGTGAGGATTTAGTGAGTAGATTTTTTATTTTTTTTTCCAAGCAAGAGAACTAGCCTGACTGTGGAGCGAACGCGCCTATTTCCAAGCTTCTTAGAATGCTTATTCTTTTAATTGAATGAGACAGAAGCATGAGGATTTAGTGAGTTTAAGAATATTTTCTGAGAGAGAACTAGCCTGACTGTGGAGTGTAACCCTTTTCCCATCTCACGTTGACATTTTTAGCGGACACTAGAGCTATGATCCTGTATCTACCAATTTGGCAGTTGCTGGGTGGAAAATATGGATTCTGAGTGAATGATCAGCATGCTTTATGTGGAGAAAGCTTGTGAGTCATGATTGAGTTGATTGTTCTTTCGTCTTCTGGAGGTCAGGAATGATGGCTTTATGGTAAGGGCTGGAAATGGATTTTTATGGCATATTTCACAGGTAAAGAAAAAAAAAGTGGTTGCATCCGGCCTGCTGCTTCTTTATTTTGATATTTGCTAATTTGGGAGCTTCTTTGTTATCCAAGTACAATTACAGGATTGTGTATGGCAGATCCTCTGAATCCCAATTTGTGAGACTTGTCCAATAGGCATCATTTCCAATTTGATGTGTTCATTTTAAAATCCTTTCCAGTAGTATCACAATTTGGGCTATACGCATATTGGCATGATTTGCTCTAAATTCCAAATTACTTGTTGGTCTAGAGTTCAAAAAAGTCTTGGGAAAGAGGGATCACTTATCTTTATCCTTATCTAAGCACCAGACACTGATAGCCAAATTTTGAAGGATCGTATGTTGCTCTAGGTGCTTCTGATTCAGTGGTATGGTAACTCCCATTTCACCCTTTCTCTTGCTTTTGTGATCTTGCGTTAAATTGGGAAGCCTATTCATTTGCCCCCACAACTAATCCCATCAGTGTCTTCCAGGCAAGGGCTGCAGTTGTGATTTTTTGTTATGTAGATTTAACTTGCTTGGGGAAGCATCTGATATGATCGGTGTTGAGAAGCTGACCATGAAGTAGTCAAAAATGACTGTTTTTGGAATCTTAGATCAGCAATTAATAAGAGTGGGGAGATTGAGAAGGATGTTGCTAATATAATTAGAGTTGGGTGGGAAGTGGAGATGTGCCTTTGGGGCTTTTATGTGATTATTACAACCAACCAAACTGAAGAGAATTTTATAGGATAGCTATTAGACCAGCCATGCTTTATGGGATAGAATGTTAGGTAGTTGAGGAACATGTTCATTGTATGAGAGTAGCTGAAATGAGGATACTGAGGTCAATGAGTGGCAAAAGGAGGAAGGATAAGTTAAATGAATGCATTCGAGGGAACTTGGGAGTCATACAATTGGTAATAAGATGAGGGTAAGCAGAATTAAATGATCTGGCCTTGTGTGGCGAGGACCGAGAACTGCACCGATTAGAAATGGTGAGTCGGTTCAAGTTGAAGGCTCAAAAAGGGCAAGGGGAAGGCCCAAAAGGATGTGGGGGATGTAGTAAGAAAAGACTTGAAGACCTATGTTTTAACTGAGGATATGGTCCTTGATAGTGTGGAACGGCATTTAGCCCACCCATCAGGAGTTGGACTTTGCATTTTGGTTCTTAAGATCCTTTGGTGAAGTTGGGATGATTACCGAGTTCTGGCACAAATGATTCTTGCTGACCCGTATCCTCTCTCTCTCATGCCAACAGACTTAGTGAGAAAAGAGTTTGCAGAAGGAATTCATCCCTCAATTGCATAAAATGGCAACTTGTGTTGTTTCCTGGGATGTGCTTATGGAATCTCTAAGAGTCAAGGACCCTTTCTGTCTGGAGCAGTCAGTTTCAAACTTCCAATATAGCCTTGTTAGGAAAATGGTGGATGGTAATAGGTCCTTTCATGTTTGTAGGTGGAGGATAGTTGATGCTTGCCCCTGTTTTTGGTACATTTGAGTAGTAGTTTTATCTGTATATGTATAGCAAGTAGCAACCATATATCCCTGATCCAGAGTGCTTATTCTTCCAATTAATGTTGATTGAGGCTGACGTTGACATTAAAAAAAGAAGAAGAAGAAGAAAAATTAGTTTGCTTTCTTAAGAACCGGACCAAACAACAAACAGGGGATGTGAGTGATCACAATTCACAACCAATTCAAACTGGTTTTGACTGTCGCAATCTTTGTAATTCAATTTATAAACTGCTAGTTAAAACTGGTTAAACAGCCAGTTAATAACCGTTTAACCAACATTTAATACCGTTACTGGTAAAAACTGGTTTGAACAGCTTTCTGTCTTCACATCCCATCCTAAGTGCACCACTGACATGGTTGCTTATGGCCGAGCAGGGTTGAACTGAGTGGTCCAGGTTTTGAAACCTGCATTGAAGGTTTCTTGTGAAGCTTGATTTGCTGAACTTACATTCATCAGCTACGATTAAGTTTAAATTTCTTATTGCCATTATAGGTTGCTAAATGCAGATGGCATTTTCTTCGTTGGTCGCTAAATGTAGATGGCATTTTGCTTCATAGGTTGCTAAATGCAGATGACATTTTCTTGCTTTTCCCTGCTTAAATCTCTAATTTTCTTTTGCTAGCAATCTGCCTGTGAGTTGTGATCCCAAAGCCGTGAAGCAGAGTCATGTTCAATCACAGTAATGTCTGGAGTGTTTTGTATTTTCAGTAACTCATTTCTCCATGACCATGAAGAGTATGAGAAAATACCCAAGTGGGCAAAGCTTCAGCCTTTCCACTGATGGATTTCGTTGTCCCATAGCTACTGCCTTTCCACCAAACAGGGCTGTATCTGGATTATGGGTTCCCTCCAGGTTAAAGGGTGTCTTGATATATAGATCATAATGCTGACATGGAAAACTGGTATGGAATGCTCATGAAATGGAAAACTGTAGATTCTAATGGTGATTCTTTTGTTTTCTTTTGAAGTGCAGTTTTCCATAGAAAATGTTTAAAGGTTGAAATAGTTAGTGTTCAAAAGTCGAGAGGCAAACCAATATGGAACCCTCAGGAAATGGAAAACTCTAGATTCTAATGGTAATTATATTGTTTTCTTTTGAAGTGTAGTTTTCCATGGAAAGGTTTAAATGTTGAAAAAGTTAATGGTCAAACAGAGAGAGGTGTGCCTCTCATAACCTTGGAAATCCAGGTTTAATAGGTTTTATGGAAGACATCGACATCTACATTTTACTAGTATGGAAATGGAAATCCATAAACTATTTTTTCCCCTCAAACAAGAGAAAGATAGGTTTCCATGGGAAACGAAGTATTCAACATCCCAAACACCTATATTGAAAATAATAATAATAATAATAATAATAATAATACCAAACACCATATACATTTCCCTGGTGGCTTAAATTGTAACAGGCATGCTGACATTGGGTTGCTAGTTCCACAAAAAGCTCAGATTTGCAACTTATCATAATTCTAGATTTTTATTTATTTATTTATTTTTATTTTTCCTTTTTCTGGTTTCCATTATTATAGAAATGTCATATGATTAACTGCTGAATGCATGTTTGTTGTTGTTATCAATGCTTGACATCAACAGGGATCATTTATTGGTTATTATGTTTAAATTCTAAGCAGAACTGTACTTTCACTTTCCATTAATTTGTTCTCTTGCAAATGAAGAATTTATTTTTTTAAAAGGAAATTTGAAGATCTTAGATGCAAGTTGAGTCGAGTCACCTGCAAGAAAAACCCTCCCACTCCCTAGTTACTACCATGTAATTGTATGACTCGCAATGGGATTATCACCATATCTAGCCTTCTAATCTCATTCTCCAGTCTCTATGAGCAATCAATGCATTACAACTCCAGTAGAATTGTGTTCTTCGGCTATTTTGCCTTCTATCTGCATTTTGTTCTGATTAATGCATCTGCCAGCGTGTTTTTTTTTTTTTTTTGCTGGGGAAAGTTTTGAGTTCTGGAATCCCCATCCCTTGAACAACACATCTTCCTGCCCTTTTGATGCCTTGCTTTGTGATTCCGTTGGTATCTTGTTAGTTTAGCAGTGTGGACTCAAACATCCACAGTGAAGAAGAGATCATGTCACAGGCCCACATGACACTGATGCTACAGGATCAATACAGAGACGTTTTTCATTCTTTCTTTCCCCTTTATTTTTAATTTTTAATTTTTAATCAAGACCACTAAAAATAAATGTTGAGAGGGGGCAACCCTACTGTGGCCCACCCACGCAAGGCAACAGGCTGCCTCTCCCTTTTACCATCTCTCCTTTCCACCTTCGGGGAGGGGTGTGTGTGCATAACAGTAAAGAAAAGTAGAGAAGAGAAGAGCCTGCTCTTGTACTTGCTTGAGGTCACGCATATATCAGCATACCATAATCACCTTCGGATCTGGCAAGTGATTGGGCTCGTCTTCCCAATACGTGGTTGATCTGAGCGGGTGATTGATTTTCAAGTCTCGATTTCTTGATTTGGTCGTGTAATTGCATTGCATGATACGTAATGATCACCAAAATTTAGCCTGCCATATTGTTTGCTTGTGCCCAACCGTGGTACCAAAGCAGTGATCAACGTGATTTCGATAAGAGGAAACGGTAGGAAATTTTTTATTGCTATGTGCAAGTTGCATTACACGAGAATATGCAGTAGGTGATGCATTTTTAATTACTACAACATGCGTATGTCATTTTGTGACAATGACCCATGGTGATATATGTTGCGCAGCACGCCAACAACGCAGTGAGCCTAGATCCAATCTAAGGCCTCACCCACAAATGATAGACAGGAAGAAATATAAACTAGAAATAGGTCAAAGCAATCCAAAACAAACCACAAGACAAGATATACGTGGAAAAACCACAAACTAGGGTAAAAAACCACGGATGCAAAATTCCATTATGAAGAGAAACGAAGATTACAAGGCAATATACTAACCTCTCCCTTGGAAGTACAAAGAAAATCCCTTGCCCACACCTTAGAAATATTTTCCAATAGTCACCTTAACCTAGAATAGCCCTAGGGACCCCAATTTATAGTTTTGGCAACTTCCCTTTCCGCATCCCAGTTGCGAAAGGACTTGCGACACGAAATCCGCGAAACTCCTTTCGCATCCCAGTTGCGAAAGGACTTGCGACACGAAATCCGCGAAACTCCTTTCGCATCCCAGTTGCGAAAGGACTTGCGACACGAAATCCGCGAAACTCCTTTCGCATCCCAGTTGCGAAAGGACTTGCGACACGAAATCCGCGCAACCTCGACTGGTCATGGGCGGCCCCAGATGTGGCTCCACTTCTCAACAATCTCCCACTTGGAGACACATCTCCATAAACCTTTGTCTTCTTCATCCGGAGTGCACCACCTCCCCGTCTTCAAGCCTGAAGACCAATCAAAGCTAAACAGAGCTTCAGCTTCTCCCTTGTGACCGCCTTGGTCAGCATATCCGCAGGATTCTCACTTGTATGAATCTTCTCCAGAGCAATCGATCCATCTTCCAGTAACGAACGTATGAAGTGATATCTGATGGCAATATACTTGGTCCTTAAATGAAAGGCTAAATTCTTAGCCGTGTATTGCACTCTGACTGTCACTGTATAGCTTGCAATCTGCTTGCTTCTTACCCAACTCTTTCATAAAACCTTGCATCCACACCATCTCCTTGCATGCTTCTGTAGCCGCAACATATTTTGCTTCTGTCGTACTGATAGATACTATCTTTTGTAACTGAGAGACCCAACTGACTGCAGCACTACCTAGAGTAAAAACATAACCCGTAGTGCTTCTTCTGCTGTCGATATCTCCTGCCAAATCTGAATCCACGTAGCCTTGTAACTTGATTTTCGATCCACCATAACATAGCCCTACGTCCTTAGTACCTACCAAGTACCTAAGGATCCACTTCACAGCTTCCCAATGTTCCTTCCCGGGATTGTTTATGAACCTGCTAACAACTCCCACTGCTTGAGCAATGTCTGGCCTCGTGTTCACCATAGCATACATGAGACTCCCAATAGCTGACACGTATGGGACTTTAGCCATGTAGTCCTGTTCCTCCTGCGTCTTTGCACCTTGCTCCTTAAATAGCTTGAAGTGGTTGGCTAATGGAGTGCTAACTGGCTTAGCACCTTCCATATTGAATCGATCAAGTACCTTGGCTATGTAATTTGCCTGTGACAAAACTAATTTCTTATTTTCCCTGTCACGCTTTATCCTCATGCCTAGGATCTGTTTTGCAGCTCCTAAATCCTTCATGGCAAATTCTCTAGACAATTGTCTTTTGAGATCTGAGATGTCCTCCATGCTTGAGCCAGCCACAAGCATATCATCAACGTACAGAAGAAGGATGATGTATGACGTATCAAACTTCTTCAAGTAACAACAGTGGTCTGCATGACATCTCCTAAAACCGTTTCCCGACATGAAACTATCGAACTTCTTGTACCACTGCCTCGGGGCCTGCTTCAGGCCATATAGACTCTTCTTCAGTCTGCACACCTTGTTCTCATTACCTGGTGCCACGTATCCTGTCGGCTGATACATATATATCTCTTCTTCAAGGTCCCCATGAAGAAAGGCTGTCTTAACATCTAGCTGTTCTAGATGTGAGTCCTCCGAAGCCACTATACTCAAGACCATGCGAATCGTAGACATTTTCACTACCGGTGAAAATATTTCAGTGAAATTGATACCTGCCTTTTGTTGAAACCCTTTCACAACCAATCTGGCCTTGTACCGTTTCGAACCATCGTGCTCCTCCTTCAGTCTGTAAACCCACTTGTTATGAAGAGCTTTCTTACCCTTGGGTAGAGTGACTAGCTCCCATGTACGATTAGACTCAAGAGAGTCCATCTCATCATCCATGGCCTGCTCCCACTTAACCCGTATATCTGACTGTAACGCCTCTTCAAAACACTCTGGCTCACCATTATCTGTTAGTAGTAGATAATGTAAGGAGGGTGAGTATCGGACCGTGGGTCTCCTCTCCCGAGTAGACCTCCTCACAACTGGTGTATGCGGCTCTGCCTCATCCTGTGGCACTGTAACACCCATGTCCGGTAACTCTTCCAACTCTACGAATTCCTTTTTCTCGGCCTTATTTTCCTGCACACTGTCCTTATGCATCACGTTTTCATTAAAGATTACGTCCTTGCTTCTGATGATTTTTCTGTTTTCTGCATCCCAGAACCTGTAGCCAAAATCATGTTTCCCATAGCATATAAACGTGCACCTCCTGGACTTCGCATCCAGCTTGTTTCTGTGCTCTGCATCAATGTGAACATATGAAGTGCAACCGAACACTCTGAGATGTGCAAGGTTCACTTCTTTCCCAGTCCACGCTTCTTCTGGTAGCCCACCATCCAATGGTGCTGAGGGACTTCTATTGATGAGATATGCGGCAGTATTCACAGCATCTGCCCAAAAGGTCTTGGGCAACCCTGCATGTAACCTCATGCTCCTGACGCGCTCAAGGATAGTCCTGTTAATGCGCTCAGCCACACCATTCTGCTGTGGTGTCCCTGGAATCCTTTTCTGATGTTTGATTCCATTTGCTGCACAATACTCCTCAAACCTCTTATCACAATACTCTCCCCCATTGTCAGATCTGAGACACTTTACTGTTTTACCTGTCTCATTTTCTACCATAACTTTCCACTTCTTAAATACATCAAATACATCAGATTTATGTTTTAAGAAGTAGACCCACAGTTTTCTACTAGCATCATCAATAAAGGTAACAAAATAACGTGAGCCACCAAGAGATAATACCTGTGCCGGTCCCCACACATCAGTGTGTACAAGCTCCAACAGATGTGTCTTTGGAGCACATCCCGTCTTCTTGAAGCTTACCCTCTTCTGCTTGTCATACACGCAGTCCTCGCAGAATTCCAAGTCAATAGACTTCAGCCCTGGTAGCTTCCCTTTTAACAATAGCACTTTCATCCCTTTCTCACTCATATGTCCCAGCCTCTGATGTCATAACTGCCCATTCACTCCAGTTGATGCGACTGCGAGTGAACTATATGATCCTGAAGTCACGTACAAAGTACCTTCCTTTTTGCCTCGAGATATTACCAAGGCACCTTTTGTGATCTTCAAGGAGTCACTGGTGAATGTCGTCACATAACCGGTATCAGCCAACTGTCCCACTGAGATCAGATTACGTTTCAAACTCGGTACATGTCTGACATCCTTCAATTTCAAGACCGTTCCGTCTTTCTGATTTACATGAACATCTCCATTTCCAACAATATTGCACGGCTCATCATCACCCAGGTAGACTCTCCCAAAGTCACCTGACACATAATTACGCAGAACTTCCTTACACGAAGTAGCATGAAACGAAGCACCCGAGGCTATAACCCAAGACTCATTCCTCGCATCAAGAGACAAGATCAACGCCTCTGTGTCGCTCTCCTCAGACAGATTCACTGAATCTTTCCCACCTTGAGAGCTTCCTTCTTGTTTCTTGAGCGCCCTGCAATCACATTTCATATGCCCCTTCTTGCCGCAATGCCAACACCCGTCTTTGTCTTTCGGTCCCTTGGACTTATTCCTTGACTTAGAACGCCCGTATTTATTGCCTCCTTTGTTCAGCGATCTTCCTCTTCCTTCAATGTTTAGAGCATTTCCTGAATCCCCTGAAACTCCTGATGCCTTCCTTCTAGATTCTTCTCTGAGAATTAGACCGGCCACATCATCAAATTTCAACTTTGTCGATCCTGAAGAATTACTCACAGCAATCACCAAACCATCCCAACTGTCTGGCAAACTGGATAAGATCAATAACACCCTGTCCTCATCCTCAAAAGCAATGCCAACGGATTCCAACTGGCTCGTGACTGTATTGAACTCATTTAGATGTTCAGTCACGCTCCCACCATCTGACATCTTCATGTTGAATAGCTGTTTCATAAGATGAACCTTGTTGGATGCTGAGGGCTTTTCATACATGGTGGCTAGGGCTTCCATTAATTCTTTTGTCATTTTTACCTTAGATATATTGAAGGCGACGCTCTTAGACAAAGAGAGTCGGATCGTTCCTAAAGCCTTCCTATCCAGTAAAAACCATTCATCATCTGTCAACTTTTCTGGTTTCTTCTCTTTTCCTCCTAGAGGAATATAGAGGTCCTTCTGATACAGATAATCCTCCATCTACATCTTCCAGAATGCAAAGTTTGAACCATCAAACTTCTCAATTCTAGTTTTCCCATCTTCTGCCATCGCCCCTAATAGAACTAAACCAATAGCTCTGATATCAGTTGTTGCGCAGCATGCCAACAACGCAGTGAGCCTAGATCCAATCTAAGGCCTCACCCACAAACGATAGACAGGAAGAAATATAAACTAGAAATAGATCAAAGCAATCCAAAACAAACCACAAGACAAGATATACGTGGAAAAACCCCAAACTAGGGTAAAAAACCACGGATGCAAAATTCCACTATGAAGAGAAACGAAGATTACAAGGCAATATACTAACCTCTCCCTTGGAAGTACAAAGAAAACCCCTTGCCCACACCTTAGAAATATTTCTCAATATTCACCTTAACCTAGAATAGCCCTAGGGACCCCAATTTATAATTTTGGCAACTTCCCTTTCCGCATCCCAGTTGCGAAAGGACTTGCGACACGAAATCCGCGCAACCTCGACTGGTAGTGGGCGGCCCCAAATGTGGCTCCACTTCTCAACAATATAATACTTGTATTCCATAAAATACATAAAATTTGTGCTCGTTTGGCATTTCTACTCTAATTCAATAAGAGCTATTCTAATAAGCTTTTTTTTTTTTTTTGGTTCTAGCTCTTGTTTTAAATAACCTTGTTTGGTAAAATTCACTTTTTCTAAACTAAAAAAGTTATTATTTGAAATAAGCATTTTGGCGAAATATTTAAATATGAGCTTCTTCTTCTTCTTCTTCTTTGTTTTTTTTATTTATTAATATTATTTTTATTTTATTTTTTATTTTATTTTTTTGGGGAAGGGGGTGTGGTTGATGTCATTTTTAAAGATTACGGAAGCATAGTTGAGATGACCCGCCCCACCGTTGTGATATTGTCCACTTTAGGGTCTCCCCCACACGGCTTTAAAACGTGTCACAACAGTTAAGGGAGAGCCTCCACATATAGCCAGTACTTCGAACGACTACCCAAGCGATGTGGGACAAAGTTCCGTCCACAGTCACCTGCAACAGTAGCTCGCCCAGCACAGTAGCTCGTCCAACACGGTAGCTCGCTCAGGCACCCAGCCCCACCCACATTGGAGCAGGGACCGGGGCGTCACAATAGTTATAAGTGCAATCCATATGATTGTTTTGGTCAATCTCACCGTAGATAGACCGTGCCCCAAAAGGCAAAAGACTAGATGGCTATATAAAATCTTCATGTTTTAAGACATTTGGGCCATCTATTATGTCGGATATTAGATGTGGATCATCCATCATATGGAGCTTACCTTTAATGTGGATTGTCCATCTTGTGAGCCAAACCTTTAAAGTGGGTCGTCCATAATTTAGGGGCCCACCATCAATGCTAATTATCCTTTGTGGGGCCCCTCAATGTCCACTCTCCATTACCGATCACGTGGAATTTATATTTGATGTGTCCATAATGTGGGTCATACCTTTGTAGTGGATTGTCCATCATGTGGGGCCCACTTTTGATATCCACCATTCATCGTGTGGGGTGTACCTTCTATGTTGATCATCCATCACGTGGCCTGCTTTGGATATGGGTCATCCATCATGCAAGACCTTGGATGTGGGCTGTCCATTAGGTGGGGCCCCCTTAATGTGGACTGTCCATTACAAGGGGCCACACTTTGATGTGGCCATCTATCATGTGAAGCCCACTCCATCCATTTTGTGGGCCCACCTTGATGTGGACCATTCATTGTGGGGGTCCCACCTTCGATATGGGCCATTCATCATGTGGGCCCACCTTCAATGACCATCATCCATCATGTGGTTCCCACCTTTGATGTGGACCACCCATCGAATGGAGCCCACTTGAAATGGATATTCCATCATGCTATGCCACACTTTGATGCGGGCCATCTATCTTGTGGGGCTCATCTTTGATGTGAACTGTTCATTATGTGGGCCTACCTTGATGTGGAGCATACATCATGTGGGCCCCATGTTCAATATGGGTAATTCATCATGAGGGTCCCACCTGATGTCCACCATTCATCATGTGGGTCCCACCTTTGTTGTGGACCATCTATCATGTGGCCCCCCACTTGATGTGGCTAGTCCATCATGTGGGGCCACACTTTGATCTGAACCATCCATCATTCTGTCCCACATTAGACGTCCACAATCCTTCATATGGGTCCTACCTTTGATATGGATTGTCCATCACGTGGGGCATAACCTTAAATATGGGCCATTCATCATGTGGGCCCACATTTAATGTCAACCTTCCATCATGTGGTCCCACATTCAATGCCCGCCATCCATCATGTGGGTCCACTTTTGATGTGGACCATCCATTAGATTGGGCCTGCTTAATGTGGATCATCCATCATGTGGGGCCACACTTTGATGCGACCTTCCATCATGTGGGGCTCACCTTTAATGTGATTGTGTATTATGTGGGCTCACCTTTGATGTGGGTCATTCATCATGTGGGGCCCCACCTTCAATATGGATTGTTCATCATGAGGGCTTACCCCCAAAGAGATGGTAAAGAGAAGAGAAGAAGGCAATATATGTGAATTACTTGGAAAGTTTAAGAATAAACTTGTCTAAAAATGAGCTAAAAATGTCTACTTATGGAGTTAAATGAGCTATTCTTCAAAATGCAACCACTCCCCTACTTATAAAATCCAAGCTTATTTGTTACTTTTAAAACAAATAAGCCCCATAATTATACTTTTACCGAATAGTCTAAACATTTTTTAAAAAAAGAAATAAGTCAATAAACTCTTATTTGTAAACATGCCAAACGCCCCCTTACTGCACATTACATGAGTTTTTAAATGTGACATATAGCTCTAATAATTTATTATGAGTGTCACCTGATTGTCACTATGGATGGATTCCTTTACTGTTCTTTCAACTTTAATAATTTCTGCTATGCCCACTTGGGTAAAGTGGAACTTTTAAGCCGGACTGCCAATGACCGTATTGCCCTCATGTTAATTGCTTTTGAGTAATGTTATTTTTAGACCATTGATGATGTTTGCATATAAATAAAATTAAAATAATGGCTCAAATATGTTTACCGATTGATTAATATAAGACTCACATGATGTATCGATAAGAAATGACATTCAAATCAGTTTTTGCTAATCTTTTGAAATGAAAGAAATTCAGTGGGAATAATTTCGATGACTGGCGCATATCTATTAAGATTTTAGTAGGGGGAGAATGTGTTGTATACACTAACAACCATTAGGAAAAACCGGTGATAGAAAACAAGAATGTTCTAATGCACAGTTTAAAGTTTGTTCAATAAAAATGCAAAAAAGGAAGAAAAATAGCAAAATGTTAGGAATATTCTTCTTAGATTTATGTATAAAGAAATGATCTTTACATACAAAAGTTGTAAGATTGTCAAGAAAATGCCGGATCCCCTAATTGAGTCATATGTTAAAATATTGGATGCCAAGATTTAAAATAATTCAAATGAACTTTAATGTATATAGAATGCCAATTGGATGCAAAATGTAGGTTGTCTTGACAAAAAATTAAAAAATTATACCAATTTAAAAAATACGACAGAATTGCGAAATGTAGGTTGTCTTGACAAAAAATTATACCAATTTTTTTTTTGTCGAATTCTTAGCCTCGCATTAAAGATATCTTATAATCAAGATTATTATTTGGAACATAAATTTGAATCCAAAGATGTTCAGTTGAAAGAAATGTAGTCTTTATGACCAAAAGTCAAAAAACAGATGTTCGATTAAAGAAAATGTTTAAGAGAATAGGCGAACAATGCCCCCAATAATCAATCCAATCCACCCAATTGTCCACTATTTCTTCCCTATTTTCATCCATATACACCTCATCACCAATAATGACCGCTCACACCGCAATCATATCCACCACAACATCGACCGTGTTTACCTAGATGTCAACCCATGAAACCACTATAACCATTATAGACCCGCAACATGTGCATTGACCTTATGTAGCTAAAGAAAGATAATAAGAAAAATAAAAATAAAAATCATTGGATAGGGTGATGGTTCATGCTTTGTGTATGGAAAACAGGCTCCTTGAGCCATGACTTGTCTTAAACATGAAGCAATAAACTTTCCTCCATTAATTAGTTGTATTTGCATAAAAATACTAATAATTGATCTAAACTTTAATAAATGGATTGTGAATTTAGGAAAAACAAGGCATATGACAAAGGATATAGAAGCTTTAGTGGACTTTCGACCCATCTCACTCGAAAGTTACAAATCATTTATGAGAAACAATACATCGGAGGATGTGATTGGATTTTTGCATATCGCTTCAAGTAAAATATAAGACATTCTCTGCTATTTAAAGAAATTTTTTTTCTCCCGAGCTGATAATAAATCTAATATCTGTCACGTGCCTTATTAGATAGAATTTTGATATAAGATTTTGTAAAGATATGGTTTCACTAAGAAAAAAAATACTATAATATTTACTTGGAGAGAATTGTTAAAAGATTTGTTCAAGTTAGATGCTATAAATAATTTTTTATCAATATCAAACAACACGTCTTTTTTTAGTATGTCCAGTGCTAGTGTTATATATGAATCTATTAGATGTCATAACAAATGAGGACATAGAAAATGATCAAATGATGATGTTAAGACGAGATGGATTAATGAAAACATTGATAAGAGTAGATTTGTCTTTTTACGAATATTGTGTGTAAGGAAAAACAACTATAAAACCGTTCCCTAAGGTAAGCAAACTTAAAGAACTTTTGTAAATTATGCACAATGATATATGTGGGCTTCTGAATATGTGAGTTTAAAATAGTTGTCAGTATTATATAACATTTATTGATGATTACTCATGATATAGAACAATATATCTAATTTATCAAAAGTCAGATACACTTGACTACTTTCAGAAATACAGAGAAATAATCGAAAGGAGAAATAGAACTTGCTAGAAATAGTTAGATCTATGAAGACTAATGCAAATTTGCCAACTATCTTATGGGAAGATGCATTGCTTACAACTGCTTATATATAAAATATAATTCCTTTAAAATCAATTTCGAAAATGTATTTTGATTTGTGGCCTAATAGGAGGCTGTCATTGGGTGATTTATGTTCATGAGGTTTATTGGGTCATGTTTTACTTTTTACTTTAAATAAAAGCAAGTTAGATAAAAGAATAATTGAGTGCACTTTCATTCGTTATCCCGTCTATTCAAAAAGATATTCGTTAATATATGAAGACAATGGTGGATGAATTGAGATTGAATCCCAAGGTGTAACATTTTGTAAAAAAGACATATTTCAATAGAAAAATGCTTAGAATATAAATAAAACTTTATAAGATGTCAAATACAGTTTAAAAAAGTGGGAGTAGTAATCTAAATAATGATAATAAGGGTATTCGCATGATTTAGGAAGATCGTGGGAGCACATTGACTGGTGCTCCTAAGTTGTGATAGAGTTTGTGGGGGTACAATTTCTAAAAGGCATTTCAAAATATAAGGTGGATTGTGCTCTTGTGTCATAGTAGATGAAAATAAACACGATTCGTATCAAGATGCACTAGCATCTCAAAATTCTAAAAATTAGATTCTTTTGATGAATGAAGAAATTGATTTGATGAAGAAAAAAATATTTGGAAGTTAGTTTATATTTAGTTGGTTGTAAAGCAATTGCAAATAAGTGTGTGCTCAAAATCAGAAGGAAGACAGATGGTTCAATTGATAAATATAAATCTTGTTCAATGACAAAAGGTTTTACACAAGTAGAATGTGTTGATTATGAAAAAACTCTCTCATGTAGCTAGATTTATATCGATTTGTGTGATTTTGGTTATTGTGGTACACATTTATTTAAAATTATATCAAATGTATTTAAAGACTGCTTTCTTGAATGGAAATTTATAACAAAACATTTATATGAAACAATTGTGGGATATATTGAGAAGGGTCAGACAAACAAGGTCCGTAAGCTCTTGAAATCTACCTATGAGCTGAAATAGGCCTCGAGGCAGTCATACATGAGATTTTAGGAAGCCATAACTTTTTTCGAATTTTGTATGTGTGAAGAAAACCATTGTGTGTGTGAAGCGATGTGAGAGGCACTTCTTGACATGAATTTTTTATATGTTGATGATAGTTTATTAGTAGGCACTAATATCAGAATGCTACTCTTGACGAAGGAATAACTATCATTGGATTTTGAAATAAAGTACTTTAGTGAGATAAAGTTTATACGAAAGTAAAAAATCACAAGAGATCGCTTATTTATTTATTTTATTTTTTGAGTTTGTCATAGGCATCTTATATATAAAAAGTAAAATAATGCATAACTCTTAGCCAGTCGAAACTCCGATCAATAAATACTCCAAATTAAATAGAAGTATGTTTCCCAAGTTTGATATGGAGAAGTAGTTTATGTCATTCATACATTATGTGAGTATGATAGGTAGCCTTACGTATGCTATGTTCTGTACAAGGTCGGATATATGTTCTGTTGTAGGTCTAGTGAGCTATCAAAGTAATCTAGGATAAGGACATAGACATGTTATGCATGTTCAGAATGAGGAAGCACATTGAGGTACAACTGCTTTTGTAGTGATACAGAAGATGAGAAGTACAAGTTAAGGCACAACCGCCTCCACACACACACACACACACACACACACACACACACAGGTGTATTGGATCCTTGACTTGTTATGCATGTTCAAATGTATTTTACATGTATTAGTACTTATTAGTTTAATCCATATAATGGATAGCTTCTAGTGAATAACGATGAGACTTTGGGAGTTGAATGACATTCATAGTGGTAGTGGAGTTAAGAATTACTATGTTGAATCCACACTCATTCACTTTAGGCAAGATCCCTACTTGATGGGATTAGGAGTTGCTAAGCTACTACTCACACACTTTAAATGAGACTTCTTTGTTTGTCATGGCCTTTATGGTGTCATGTTAAGAGTTACTGAATTGAGTCAGCAATTAGGCACCTTAGGCAAGACATGCGTATTGAGACCCAACATGTGCCTAATAATGTCTACTTTGTAATGTATGTGAGTAACAGAGCATTAAGTTAGACTTCGCTCCCTAAGCAATTTACCTATAGATACTTGATTCGATTTAATGATTGCATTATGCAAGTATGCTAGTCTCATACGTGACCCTTGTGCCTTCATTTACCTACCTTTGTGTATAGAAGGATGAGACTATGTCACTGCTTTAGCATATAGTACGATTTTCATAATTAATTTAACTGGAGAATTAATACTAAGCGGATTAGTCGATTTTGAATTGCGTAGTTGCGTGAAAAAGATCTCTTGGAAGCGACACTAAGTTCTTAGGAGCATGATTATGCACTTTGAGACTTATCTTATCCACACCAACATTATCAAATTTTGTGGGATGATAATTTACAAACAATTTCATGAAATTATATATATGTAAATAATTTATTTTTTAAAAACTTTAAAAAATATTTGCAAAAGGATTTATCATTTAAATTTGATAAGAATATAAGTACGTAGGCTAACAGAACAATCCTAAATCAAGAATCATTCTAACCCAGTGTGGTCATGAGTGTCTAGGGCAAGCATTTGATAGCTTAGGAGGTTGTGCTGTAGGTGGTCAGTTAGCGTACGAACATTTATGTATAGAGACACTGGAATCTCAGTTGGTCCCACTTTCTTGATTCGTACTCTTTATATGTGATCTCAATCAATCTTATCGGAGCAAGCCTTATGATAGTATATTCTCCACTATAGGGTTGAGTGGGAGATTTAAACACGTGTGCTGCACATGTGTTGGGAGGGGGCAACCCCTAGTGGGCCCACTGCACATACAACAAGCTGCCACCCCGTTTCACCGTTTCTCCCCTCCAACTCTCTCCCTTCCACCGCCAAAAGCCCCATTACCTCTCCTTTTCTCTTATTTATGGATAGGGAGAGGAGAGAGAGAGAGAAGAGAGGGGAGAGGAAAGAACAGGAAGAGAGAGGACAGAGAAAAATGAGTGCATGCGTGCCTGATATGCGTGCTCATAGTGGCGAAGAGTAGAGAAGAAAAGGAGGGCCCGCTCTTATGCTTGCTTGAGGTCGCGTGTATTGGCATATACCATCATTGCCGTTGGATCAAGTGAATTGGCTCATCTTCCCCTTATGTAGTTGATTTAAGCAGATCGCTGATTTCCATATTTTGGCTCTCCAATTTGGTCATGTAATTGCTGCTCGATCCTTAATTTACCTGCCATGCAATTTGCTTGCACCCAACATTCTCGCAGTTCGATCTTAATTTATCTTGCATGTGCTTCCTGATATTTGCAGTTATTGTGATTTCGAGGCCAACTTGCTTAGGCAAATATTGTTAATGCAATGATCCATGGCATTTTCCATAAAGAGTTCATCGTGTTCTCTGCATCTAACTTTTGTTTTCTCCTTTTCCTATTGCAGAACCGGTTAGTCAATGGATGTCTCAGTCTAAGCTCATGTTTCTTCACAGGTAAACCCGTCTTTTCACCATTGCTGCTTCAGAACGATACATACCCTTAACTACCCTTTTTATCAATGTTTTTATTAATCCATCTCGTCTTAACATCATCATTTGATCATTTTCTATTTCCTCATTTGTTATGACATCTAATAGATTCATATATAATACTAGCACCGGACATACTAACAAAAGACGAGTTGTTTGATATTGATAAAGAAATTATTTATAGCATCTAACTTAAACAAATCTTTTAACAATTCTCTCCAAGTAAATACTATAATATTTTTTTTCTTAGTGAAACCTTATCTTTACAAAATCTTATATCAAAATTCTATCTAATAAGGCACGTGACAGATATTAGATTTATTCTCAGCTCGGAAGAAAAAAAAAAAATGTCTTTAAATACCAGAGAATGTCTTATTTTTTACTCGAAGCGATATGCAAAAATCCAATCACATCCTCCAATGTATTGTTTCTCATAAATGATTTGTAGCTTTCGAGTGAGATGGGTCGAAAGTCCACTAAAGCTTTTATATCCTTTGTCATATGCCTTGTTTTTCCTAAATTCACAATCCATTCATTAAAGTTTAGATCAATTATTAGTATTTTTATGCAAATACAACTAATTAATGGAGGAAAGTTTATTGCTTCATGTTTAAGACAAGTCATGGCTCAAGGAGCCTATTTTCCATACACAAAGCATGAACCATCACCCTATCCAATGATTTTTATTTTTATTTTTCTTATTATCTTTCTTTAGCTACATAAGGTCAATGCACATGTTGCGGGTCTATAATGGTTATAGTGGTTTCATGGGTTGACATCTAGGTAAACACGGTCGATTTTACGGTGGATATGATTGCAGTGTGGGCGGTCATTATTGGTGATGAGGTGTATATTGATGAAAATAGGGAAGAAATAGTGGACAATTGGGTGGATTGGATTGATTATTGGGCGCATTGTTCGCCTATTCTCTTAAACATTTTCTTTAATCGAACATCTGTTTTTCGACTTTTGGCCATAAAGACTACATTTCTTTCAACTAAACATCTTTGGATTCAAATTTATGTTCCAAATAATAATCTTGATTATAAGATATCTTTAATGCGAGGCTAAGTATTCAACAAAAAAAAAAAAAATTTGGTATAATTTTTTGTCAAGACAACCTACATTTCGCAATTCTGTCATATTTTTTTAATTGGTATAATCTTTTTATTTTTTGTCAAGACAACCTACATTTTGCATCCAATTGGCATTCTATATACATTAAAGTTCATTTGAATTATTTTAAATCTTGGCATTCAATATTTTAACATATGACTCAATTAGGGGATCCCGCATTTTCTTGACAATCTTACAACTTTTGTATGTAAAGATCATTTCTTTATACATAAATCTAAGAAGAATATTCCTAACATTTTGCTATTTTTCTTCCTTTTTTGCATTTTTATTGAACAAACTTTAAACTATGCATTAGAACATTCTTGTTTTCTATCACCGGTTTTTCCTAATGGTTGTTAGTGTATACAACACATTCTCCCCCTACTAAAATCTTAATAGATATGCGCTAGTCATCGAAACTATTCCCACTGAATTTCTTTCATTTCAAAAGATCAGCGAAAACTGATTTGAATGTCATTTCTTATCGATACATCACGTGAGTCTTATATTAATCAATCGGTAAACATATTTGAGCCATTATTTTAATTTTATTTATATGCAAACATCATCAATGGTCTAAAAATAACATTACTCAAAAGCAATTAACATGAGGGTAATACGGTCATTGGCAGTCCGGCTTAAAAGTTCCACTTTACCCAAGTGGGCATAGCAAAAATTATTAAAGTTGAAATAACAGTAATCCATCCATAGTGACAATCAGGTGACACTCATAATAAATTATTGGAGCTATATGTCACATATAAAAACTCATGTAATGTGCAGTAAGGGGGCGTTTGGCATGTTTACAAATAAGAGTTTATTGTTTTTTAAAAAATGTTTAGACTATTCGGTAAAAGTATAATTATAGGGCTTATTTGTTTTAGAAGTAACAAATAAGCTTGGATTTTATAAGTAGGGGAGTGGTTACATTTTGAAGAATAGCTCATTTAACTCCATAAGTAGACATTTTTAGCTCATTTTTAGACACGTTTATTCTTAAACTTTCCAAGTAATTCACATATATTGCCTTCTTCTCTTCTCTTTACCATCTCTTTGGGGTAAGCCCTCATGATGAACAATCCATATTGAAGGTGGGGCCCCACATGATGAATGGCCCACATCAAAGGTGAGCCCACATAATACACAATCACATTAAAGGTGAGCCCCACATGATGGAAGGTCGCATCAAAGTGTGGCCCCACATGATGGATGATCCACATTAAGCAGGCCCAATCTAATGGATGGTCCACATCAAAAGTGGGACCCACATGATGGATGGCGGGCATTGAATGTGGGACCACATGATGGAAGGTTGACATTAAAGGTGGGCCCACATGATGAATGACCCATATTTAAGGTTGTGCCCCACGTGATGGACAATCCATATCAAAGGTAGGACCCATATGAAGGATTGTGGACGTCTAATGTGGGACCGAATGATGGATGGTTCAGATCAAAGTGTGGCCCCACATGATGGACTAGCCACATCAAGTGGGGGGCCACATGATAGATGGTCCACAACAAAGGTGGGACCCACATGATGAATGGTGGACATCAAAGGTGGGCCCCTCATGATGAATGACCCATATTGAACATGGGGCCCACATGATGTATGCTCCACATCAAGGTAGGCCCACATAATGAACAGTTCACATCAAAGATGAGCCCCACAAGATAGATGGCCCGCATCAAAGTGTGGCATAGCATGATGGAATATCCATTTCAAGTGGGCTCCATTTTATGGGTGGTCCACATCAAAGGTGGGAACCGCATGATGGATGATGGTCATTGAAGGTGGGCCCACATGATCAATGGCCCATATCGAAGGTGGGACCCCCACAATGAATGGTCCACATCAAGGTGGGCCCACAAAATGGACGGAGTGGGCTTCACATGATAGATGGCCCACATCAAAGTGTGGCCCCTCGTAATGGACAGTCCACATTAAGTGGGCCCCATGATGTAGAGCGGGTCGCGGACAGTTTCATGGCCAAGATGGATCAGAAAAGGCCTGGTCGACGACAGAAGTGATCCGGACCATCGGACCATAGATCGGGCGTATCTCACAATCCGGAATGAGTTATCTGACGTAAAATATATGATTTTGGGGTAGAACGAGCTACTTTAGCCAACCAACCCAGCTACGCCAGGTTGCGACGCCCGAAATTTTGACAAACCCCTGGATTGACAATCGTTTCCTTGTTTTAATTTCGTTTTTACTATAAATAGTAAGTTTTAGTTTGATTATAACTCTTCATCCGTCGGGCTTTAGGAGTTGCGCCCAACGTGAAAAGAGCTTAGAATAATTAGGAGAACGGTTTGGTGAAGCCAAATAGGACACTTACTATTTTTGGCCGAAAATCTTGCGCACTAGTAGACATCACGAACGTCTATAAATAGTAAGTTTACTATTTATAGTAAGTCGCGATTTCTAGGAGTTTTAGTTATAGTTTGATTCTAATTTCTTTCCCATTGCTTGGTACCCTTATTTAAAGGGTTGTGAACTCATTTTTATGGATTCATTAATCAATTTCGAATTTATTAGAATTTATTCTTATTTTCTGCTTTCTTTCCTCGTGGATTCGAGAAGTCTCTATGAGGAGTCCTGGGAAGTTCTGTGGATTCGGAATAGTTATCCTCTTGAGGAAGACAGTGCTCGACCTCACGTCCTCCCCTGCGTCAGTCTGGTATCAGAGCGACGTTTCACCTCGGATCGATAGCTTCTAACGACAGGTCGGGTAACAATCTCATGGGCAGTGCTACAGGGAATTTACCTTTAACGGCGGCAACTTTCGAAATAGCGCAACAAGAGAATCGGCAAGCCATGCAAGGGTTGCAGGCTTCCATCGACCGCATAGCAGATCTCTTGGCGGAAAACCTAAGGCAACTCCGTGTTCCTAGTGGTAATCCTCCATTGCCAATTACTGAAACTCGTAATCGCCCTGATCGCAGGATAGTACCGGCAGTACATCCAAGGGTCATTCCTGAGGAAGGGGGCTCCAGTGAGGAGGAAATCGACGACATAATCTTCCAGCACCTCAGACATGGCGTCGATTGAGTAAATCGAACAGATCGAGAATTCAAGATGCGGGTTGATATTCCTAGCTTTAATTGCCAACTACACATTGAGGATTTTCTCGATTGGCTTTCTGAAGTTGAGCGATTTTTCGACTATATGGACATCCCTGAAGCAAAGAAGGTCAAGCTTGTGGCCTACAAGTTGAAAGGAGGAGCTTCAGCTTGGTGGGAACAACTGCAACTCGTGCGAACCAGGCAGACGAAAGCACCAATCCGCACCTGACAACGAATGAAACAGTTACTACGTGCCCGATTCCTCCCTAGCGATTACGACCAGGTATTATTCCAACAATACCAAAATTGTCGACAAGGTAGTCGGTCGGTGAGAGAATACGCATAAGAATTTTACCGTCTGGCGGCGTGTAACGATTTGGTCGAGACTGAATCGCAACAAGTCGCCCGATTCAACGGTGGATTGCGTATGGCTATCTAGAATTGGGTTCAAATGCAGTCCGTCTGGACGATAAATTATGCGATCAAGTTGGCTACTCGGGCAGAGGCGCAACTTGAACGTCCTAACAAACGGACCTATCCGACTACAAGGATTCCTATGGCAGGTCCGCCCCAGGGAACTCCACAGCCCAAGGAGAAGGAGCCCGTAAGAGCACGCACTCAACCTCCTACGTCTGAGAACCGAGATCAGGGAAGCGGGCAAGCTCGACCCCAAAGAGGCGTATCGACTGCTGCTGGTCCAAGTAGAATCCTGAACCCCTATGCTCGGCCAAGGCCCGACAACTGCTATCGTTGTGGCCAACCGGGCCACCTATCAAATACTTGTCCCCAGCGAAAAGTGGAAAACCTCGCCATCAATGATGGTAGTGCTAATAACGCTTATGAAGATCCAAATATTGAAGAACAAGAGCACACCACCGAGGATGAGACAGATGATTTAGGTTGGATTCAGTAAGATCACGACGAGTCGCTAATCGTGAGGCGACTATTATATGCGCTAAGAAAAGAAGTGTATCCACAGCAGCATAACATCTTCCGCACTAGGTGTACAGTGAATCGAAAGGTTTGTGACATGATCATTGACAGTGGGAGCAGCGAGAACATCGTCTCCAAGGTCATGATGGAAAAATTACAATTGAAAACGGAGTGTCATCCCTCTCCATATACAATCGGTTGGATCAAGAAGGTTAGCAAAACAAAGGTAACTGAACAGTGCACCATATCCTTTTCAATTGGCAAACATTATAAGGATGAAGTAATATGCGATGTGGTTGACATGGAAGCATGTCACATACTACTTGGTCGACCCTGGCAATCTGACCGTGACGCCACTCATAAAGGGCGAGATAACATATATATCTTCGTCAAGGACGGCCAGAAGACCATATTGGCCCCTATGGATCCAGAGGGACCACCTGAAACTTCTAAAGTGGAGGGCCGTTTTCTCTTAACCATACGGGACTTCGTGGAAGAATCCAAAGAAATAGGACAGACTTATGCATTAATTGTAAAAGGAGAAGAACTCGAGCCTACCATCATCCCTGAGAGATTAAGGCCTCTACTACATGAATTCAAAGAAATCTGGCCCGCTGATCTTCCCGATGGGTTACCCCCCATGCGGGATATCCAACACCATATCGACTTGGTCCCTGGGTCCAGTTTACCTAATCGTCCCCATTATCGAATGAGTCCGAATGAGTGCGAGATTCTGCAGGGACAAGTAGAGGAGTTGATCCGTAAAGGTCTTATTCGAGAAAGCATGAGTCCATGTGCGGTACCAGCTCTATTAACTCCAAAGAAAGATGGGAGTTGGCGCATGTGTGTCGATAGTCGAGCCATCAACAAAATTACCATAAAATATATGTTTCCTATACCACGGTTGGATGATATGCTGGACATGCTAGAGGGTGCGAAAATATTCTCTAAATTGGACCTAAAGAGCGGCTACCATCAGATTCGAATACGGTCGGGCGATGAGTGGAAAACGGCATTTAAGACCAAGGAATGATTATACGAATGGATGGTCATGCCCTTCGGTCTTTCGAATGCGCCAGCACATTTATGAGATTGATGAACCAAGTTCTAAAACCTTTCATTGGGCGGTTCGTTGTGATTTATTTCGATGATATTTTGATATACAGTCAAGACGAAACCACCCATATGGAACATCTCAAGAAGGTCCTTCAAGTGCTCACTAAAAATAAACTGTATCTCAATTTTAAAAAGCACAGCTTCATGATTGATAGCCTATTGTTTCTGGGTTTTGTCGTAACATTCACGGGCATTCGGGTGGATGAGGAAAATGTGAAGGCAATCAGAGAATGGCCGGTTCCCACAAATATTCATGAAGTGCGAAGTTTTCATGGACTGACGACATTTTATCATCTATTCATGAAAATTTCAGTACCATTTTGTCACCAATCACAGATTGCATGAAGAAAGGACAGTTTCAGTGGACTGACGAAGCCGACAGGAGCTTTGCCGAAATCAAGCGCAGATTATCCACGACCCCGGTTCTTGTACTTCCCAACTTCGACAAACTATTTGAAGTTGAATGTGATGCTTCATATGTCAGAATTGGGGGAGTTTTGTCTCAAGAAGGTAGGTCGGTAGCTTCTACAGTGAGAAACTTAGCGATGCACGCAAGAAGTAGTCTACATATAAGATTGAGTTATACGCAGTGGTTCAGGCACTGCGACACTGGCGACATTATTTGATTCAAATGGAATTCATACTTTACACGGACCATCAAGCTCTCAAATTCATCAATAGTCAAGCTAACATTAACCGTGTGCATGCTAGATGGATCTCGTTTTTGCAGGAATTCACGTTCGTACTAAAACACAAATCAAGGCAATAGAACAAAGTAGCTGATGCACTGAGTCGTCGTGCAACTTTGTTAGTCATCATGAGCAATGAGGTTGTCGGGTTCGAGCGCCTCAAAGACATATATGCCGATGACGACGACTTCAAGGACACATGGGTTAGATGCCAAGAAGGTCACCCCGGCGACTTACATATACAAGACGGGTTCCTTTTCAAGGGAAATCAACTGTGCATTCCGAACAGTTCGCTAAGGAAACAGATAATCCAAGAGCTACATGGATGGTGACCTCAATAGACACCTTGGGCGAGACAAGACGCGAGCTCTTGTGGAAGAACGATACTACTAGCCGCAATTGGTACGTGATATGGGAGAGGCAGTCCAACGTTGTTATATTTGTCAGACCTCCAAGGGGCAATCTCATAATACGAGCCTCTATACCCCGTTACCCGTGCCTGACGGCCCTTGGGAGGATTTATCTATAGACTTCGTACTTGGTCTCCCACGAACACAACGCGGCATGGATTCGGTGTTCGTGGTAATAGATCGTTTCTCCAAGATGGCGCACTTTATTCCATGCAAAAAGACTCTCGATGCAACACACGTGGCGAATCTATTCTTTCCAGAAATTGTGCGGCTACACGGGGTTCCCAAGACTATTACTTCTGACCGTGACACGAAGTTCATAAGCCACTTTTGACGGACTTTGTGGACTCGATTTGATACACGATTTCAGTTCAGCAGCGCCTACCACCCACAGACTGACGGTCAAACTGAGGTTGTGAATCGCACGTTAGGGAACCTCCTTCGATGTATTTCAGGAGAAAAACCGAAGCAGTGGGATTTGGTTTTGTCTCAAGCGGAGTTTGCATTCAACAACATGGTGAACCGCTCGACAGAAAAATCCTCGTTCCAAGTTATTTACGGACGAGTACCTCGCCATACACTAGACTTGGTCCCTCTACCCAAGCTCCCAGGCATGAGCATTGCAGCAGAACATATGGCTGACAAGATCATGGGCATTCATGCGGAGGTACAAACCAAGTTACATGCCTCGAACAAAAAGTACAAGGAGCAAGCGGACAAGCATCGGCAACAAAAAGTGTTCAAGGTGGGCGATCAAGTAATGGTCCATCTGCGCAAAGAACGATTTCCAACCGGAACGTACAACAAGTTGAAGAATAAAAAGATTGGACCAGTACCAATCATCCGAGACATCAATGACAACGCTTATGTTGTTGATCTTCCAGATGACATGACGATCTCACGGACTTTCAATGTCGCGGACCTGACCGAGTATCATGAACCAAAGCAGGATGAGGACTCGAGGACGAGTTCTTTTGAAGTGGAGGGGACTGATGTAGAGCGGGTCGCGGACAGTTTCATGGCCAAGATGGATCAGAAAAGGCCCAGTCGACGACAGAAGTGATCCGGACCATCGGACCTTAAATCGGGTGTATCTCACAATCCAGAATGAGTTATCTGACGTAAAATATATGATTTTGGGGTAGAACAAACTACTTTAGCCAACCAACCCTGCTACACCGAGTTGCGACGCCCGGAATTTCGAAAAACCCCTGGATCGACAATCGTTTCCCTGTTTTAATTTCGTTTTTACTATAAATAGTAAGTTTTAGTTTGATTATAACTCTTCATCCGTCGGGCTTTAGGAGTTGCGCCCAACCTGAAAAGAGCTTAGAATAATTAGGAGAACGGTTTGGTGAAGCCAAATAAGACACTTACTATTTTTGGCCGAAAACCTTGCGCACTAGTAGACATCACGACCGTCTATAAATAGTAAGTTTACTATTTATAGTAAGTCGCGATTTCTAGGAGTTTTAGTTATAGTTTGATTCTAATTTCTTTCCCATTGCTTGGTACCCTTATTTAAAGGGTTGTGAACTCGTTTTTATGAATTCATTAATCAATTTCGAATTTATTAGAATTTATCGTGTAAGTTTACTATTTATAGTAAGTCACGATTTCTAGGAGTTTTAGTTATAGTTTGATTCTAATTTCTTTCTCATTGCTTGGTACCCTTATTTAAAGGGTTGTGAACTCGTTTTTTTGGCCGAAAACCTTGCGCAATCCGGAATAAAGGGTTGTGAACGAGCTTTCGCATGTTGTAGTAATTAAAAATACATCACCTACCGCATATTCTCGTGTAATGCAACTTGTACATAGCAATAAAAAATTTATTACCATTTCCTCTTATCGAAATAACGTTGATCACTGCTTTGGTACCACGGTTGGGCACAAGCAAACAATATGGCAGGTTAAATTTTGGTGATCATTACGTATCATGCAATGCAATTAAACGACCAAATCAAGAAATCGAGACATGAAAATCAATCACCCGCTCAGATCAACCACATAATGGGAAGACGAGCCCAATCACTCGCCAGATCCGAAGGTGATGATGGTATGCTGATATATGCGTGACCTCAAGCAAGTACAAGAGCAGGCTCTTCTCTTCTCTACTTTTCTTTACTGTTATGCGCACACACCCCTCCCAGAAGGTGGAAAGGAGAGATGGTAAAAGGGAGAGGCAGCCTGCTGCCTTGCGTGGGTGGGCCCCAATAGGGTTGCCCCCCTCTCAACATTTATTTTTAGTGGTCTTGATTAAAAATAAAAAATTAAAAATAAAAAATTAAAAATAAAGGGGAAAGAAAGAATGAAAAACGTCTCTGTATTGATCCTGTAGCATCAGTGTCATGTGGGCCTGTGACATGATCGCTTCTTCACTGTGGATGTTTGAGTCCACACTGCTAAACTAACAAGATACCAACGGAATCACAAAGCAAGGCGTCAAAAGAGCAGGAAGATGTGTTGTTCAAGGGATGGGGATTCCAGAACTCAAAACTTTCCCCAGAAGAAAAAAAAAAAAAAAAAAAAAAAACGCTGGCAGATGCATTAATCAGAACAAAATGCAGATATAAGGCAAAATAGCCCAAGAACACAATTCTACTGGAGTTGTAATGCATTGATTGCTAGTAGAGACTGGAGAATGAGATTAGAAGGCTAGATATGGTGATAATCCCATTGCGAGTCATACAATTACATGGTAGTAACTTGGGAGTGGGAGGGATTTTCTTGCAGGTGACTCGACTCAACTTGCATCTGAGATCTTCAAATTTCCTTTAAAAAAATAAATTCTTCATTTGCAAGAGAACAAATTAATGGAAAGTGAAAGTACAGTTCTGCTTAGAATTTAAACATAATAACTAATAAATGATCCCTGTTGATGTCAAGCATTGATAACAACAACAAACATGCATTCAGCAGTTAATCATATGACATTTCTATAATAATGGAAACCAGAAAAAGGGAAAATAAAATAAAAAAAAAAAATCTTGAATTATGATAAGTTGCAAATCTGAGCTTTTTGTGGAACTAGCAACCCAATGTCAGCATGCCAGTTACAATTTAAGCCACCAGGGAAATGTATATGGTGTTTGGGATTATTATTATTATTATTATTTTCAATATAGGTGTTTGGGATGTTGAATACTTCGTTTCCCATGGAAACCTATCTTTCTCTTGTTTGAGGGGAAAAGATAGTTTATGGATTTCCATTTCCATACTAGTAAAATGTAGATGTCAATGTCTTCCATAAAACCTATTAAACCTGGATTTCCAAGGTTATGAGAGGCACACCTCTCTCTGTTTGACCATTAACTTTTTCAACATTTAAACCTTTCCATGGAAAACTACACTTCAAAAGAAAACAATATAATTACCATTAGAATCTAGAGTTTTTCATTTCCTGAGGGTTCCATATTGGTTTGCCTCTCGACGTTTGAACACTAACTATTTCAACCTTTAAACATTTTCTATGGAAAACTGCACTTCAAAAGAAAACAAAAGAATCACCATTAGAATCTACAGTTTTCCATTTCATGAGGATTCCATACCAGTTTTCCATGTCAGCATTATGATCTATATATCAAGACACCCTTTCACCTGGAGGGAACCCATAATCCAGATACAGCCCTGTTTGGTGGAAAGGCAGTAGCTATGGGACAACGAAATCCATCAGCGGAAAGGCTGAAGCTTTGCCCACTTGGGTATTTTCTCATACTCTTCATGGTCATGGAGAAATGAGTTACTAAAAATACAAAACACTCCAGACATTACTGTGAACATGACTCTGCTTCACGGCTTTGGGATCACAACTCACAGGCAGATTGATCACAAAAGAAAATTAGAGATTTAAGCAGGGAAAAGCAAGAAAATGTCATCTGCATTTAGCAACCTATGAAGCAAAATGCCATCTACATTTAGCACCCAACGAAGAAAATGCCATCTGCATTTAGCAACCTATAACGGCAAGAAGAAATTTTAAACTTAATCGTAGCTGATGAATGTAAGTTCAGCAAATCAAGCTTCACAAGAAACCTTCCATGCAGGTTTCAAAACCTGGACCACTCAGTTCAACCCTGCTCGACCATAAGCAACCATGTCAGTGGTGCACTTAGGATGAGATGTGAAGACAGAAAGCTGTTCAAACCAGTTTTTACCAGTAACGGTATTAAATGTTGGTTAAACGGTTATTAACTGGCTGTTTAACCAGTTTTAACTAGCAGTTTATAAATTGAATTATATGTTAGATTACAAAGATTGCGACAGTCAAAACCAGTTTGAATTGGTTGTGAATTGTGATCACTCACAGCCCCTGTTTGTTGTTTGGTCCGGTTCTTAAGAAAGCAAACTAATTTTTCTTCTTCTTCTTTTTTTTAATGTCAACGTCAGCCTCAATCAACATTAATTGGAAGAATAAGCACTCTGGATCAGGGATATATGGTTGCTACTTGCTATACATATACAGATAAAACTACTACTCAAATGTACCAAAAACAGGGGCAAGCATCAACTATCCTCCACCTACAAACATGAAAGGACCTATTACCATCCACCATTTTCCTAACAAGGCTATATTGGAAGTTTGAAACTGACTGCTCCAGGCAGAAAGGGTCCTTGACTCTTAGAGATTCCATACGCACATCCCAAGAAACAACACAAGTTGCCATTTTATGCAATCGAGGGATGAATTCCTTCTGCAAACTCTTTTCTCACTAAGTCTGTTGGCATGAGAGAGAGAGGATACGGGTCAGCAAGAATCATTTGTGCCAGAACTCGGTAATCATCCCAACTTCACCAAAGGATCTTAAGAACCAATGCAAAGTCCAACTCCTGAAGGGTGGGCTAAATGCCGTTCCACACTATCAAGGACCATATCCTCAGTTAAAACATAGGTCTTCAAGTCTTTTCTTACTACATCCCCCACATCCTTTTGGGCCTTCCCCTTGCCCTTTTCGAGCCTTCAACTTGAACCGACTCACCCTTTCTAATCGGTGCAGTTCTCGGTCCTCGCCACTAGATCATTTAATTTTGCTTACCCTCATCTTATTACCAATTGTATGACTCCTAAGTTCCCTCGAATGCATTCATTTAACTTATCCTTCCTCCTTTTGCCACTCATTGACCTCAGTATCCTCATTTCAGCTACTCTCATACAATGAACATGTTCCTCAACTACCTAACATTCTATCCCATAAAGCATGGCTGGTCTAATAGCTATCCTATAAAATTCTCTTCAGTTTGGTTGGTTGTAATAATCACATAAAAGCCCCAAAGGCACATCTCCACTTCCCACCCAACTCTAATTATATTAGCAACATCCTTCTCAATCTCCCCACTCTTATTGATTGGTGATCTAAGATTCCAAAAACAGTCATTTTTGAGTACTTCATGGTCAGCTTCTCAACACCGATCATATCAGATGCTTCCCTAAGCAAGTTAAATCTACATAACAAAAAATCACAACTGCAGCCCTTGCCTGGAAGACACTGATGGGATTAGTTGTGGGGGCAAATGAATAGGCTTCCCAATTTAACGCAAGATCACAAAAGCAAGAGAAGGGGTGAAATGGGAGTTACCATACCACTGAATCAGAAGCACCTAGAGCAACATACGATCCTTCAAAATTTGGCTATCAGTGTCTGGTGCTTAAATAAGGATAAAGATTAGGGATCCCTCTTTCCCAAGACTTTTTTGAACTCTAGACCCACAAGTAATTTGGAATTTAGAGCAAATCATGCCAATAGGCGTATAGCCCAAATTGTGATACTACTGGAAAGGATTTTAAAATGAACACATCAAATTGGAAATGATGCCTATTGGACAAGTCTCACAAATTGGGATTCAGAGGATCTGCCATACAATCCTGTAATTGTACTTGGATAACAAAGAAGCTCCCAAATTAGCAAATATCAAAATAAAGAAGCAGCAGGCTGGATGCAACCACTTTTTTTCTTTTTTTTTTTTCTGTACCTGTGAAATATGCCATAAAAATCCATTTCCAGCCCTTACCATAAAGCCATCATTCCTGACCTCCAGAAGATGAAAGAACAATCAACTCAATCATGACTCACAAGCTTTCTCCACATAAAGCATGCTGATCATTCACTCAGAATCCATATTTTCCACCCAGCAACGGCCAAATTGGTAGATACAGGATCATAGCTCTAGTGTCCACTAAAAATGTCAACGTGAGATGGGAAAAAGGTTACACTCCACAGTCAGGCTAGTTCTCTCTCTCAGAAAATATTCTTAAACTCACTAAATCCTCATGCTTCTATCTCATTCAATTAAAAGAATAAGCATTCCAAGAAGCTTGGAAATAGGCGCGTTCGCTCCACAGTCGGGTTAGTTCTCTTGCTCGGAAAAAAAAATAAATTTACTCACTAAATCCTCACGCTTCTAATTCATTGGATTAAAAGAATAAGCATTCCAAGAAGCATCCAGCCTTGTCTCATGCAATCTCCACAGAAATGGGACCTCCAACTGAGCAATCAATTTCAGAGGCAACTGAAGTCATTAAAATAATTTGCCCATATTTATCTTAGTTTCTCAAAACATGAACATAAGAGACAAGATTTGGAAAGTCAAAGCAACTATTTCAAAATGTTGAAACATATAAAAGGATGGGAGGGAGCAGGAGCACAAATTCAAAGTGGGAGCAGCAAGAAGGTAGAAGATTCCTGCAACTTTCTTCACTAATGCTGTGGGGAAAATCTTGATAAGTATTGTTAAATAAATATTGAAAATAGCTTTTCTTCATTATTGCTGCCTATGTACAGTTATACTTCAATCTAGAGATGCAGCGTAATGGCACTTTTGTATCAAATACAGAAATATTCAATTTAGAGTGCCATTTCTGAAGCACAAGTGGTATTGTACTTGGCTGGCCAAGATCTCAAAGTGCTTACATTGTAATTTGAAAATACTTCTACTTTTGTTAATACTACTACACGGTAGAGAGATTGATGCCCCAATAATTATAAGATTGATGCCCCAATAACAAAATTAGCCTATTGAAGCAACCAAATCGACTGAAACGTCCAGGAAAACGATCAAATGGTAGTGGGTCTATTGGTATATTCAATATATTGGCATAACTTTGACCAATATGTCAAAATAAGAAATCACATCTCCTGAATATTTCAAGAAAGCCATCATGCACACAAACCAAAGCCTACATTGACTAAAAATATTTTGAAGGAGGTAATATCCATTAAGCACTGACCCCTAAAGTAGCGGCAACATTAGTTACTGTCATTGAATATGTAAAGCCTATACATAGTTACACACAATATAATAATAAAAATAAAAATCTAACAGAAGCTAACAAATTGAGCTCAGTCCCCCTGAATTGGGATGGGGAGATCCACACTCAACATAAAAGCAAGGGTCCCATATTCATAAGATGAAATTTCAAGACAGTAGGGAAACAGCTAAAACAGACCACTCAAAGACTTCAGCAAGCACAGTGCACATCCATATGTAATTATGTATAGAGATGTTGCAAACAACCACAAATCATTGGAAACTGCGACTCTACAAGCGTTACAATAATATATTTTTTATATCCACTTATGGTGGATTGGGTTCCACTTCCACTGCATGTAGAAAGTGGAAATTCAGTGTCCAACTGCCTTGTAAGCAACAGAGTAAAGAGGTTTCAAGCTGTATGCTAGGAATTATTTGCTTTGGTTGCAAATGTGATATGTCACTTTGTTGATGTAGACTGCCAATATAAACCAACTGGAATGGAAATGAAGGCGAGAGATGGATTAATGTGATCCTAAGGTACCCATCAGCTGAAAGCTAGACGCAACTAACCAATTTTAAGGTTAGAAATCCTCTAACATCTAGTTTCTGAAATTGAAAAATAGAAATGATGCCAGTCTGCAACTGCAGAAACCACAAAAGGGCAACAGTGACAAGAAAGGAAGGGATGAAGCATCCTCTCTTGCACACCCAAGTGCACTATTTTTGCTTATCCTCAGCAGAACTTCTTAACGAAAAGTATGCCAGAATTTCCCCATAGCCAGAAACATTTGTTAGAATGATTAGAGATGCAATGATGTGACAGCTAGAGGCTCCATTTTTCTTATGGAATTGTATTTTGCCATCACAGGAGGCTCTTGTTGTTCTCAATGCATATAGAAGAAAAATGGGCAAGAAAGGGAGTACAGAAAGTGTCTTCCAAAGTTTCATTAGAAGCCAGATGTCACAGCCCAAGTGGTTCCCCAAGCAAGCATAGACTGTTGGAAGCTCGTCTCACATTCCCACCATGAATGAGTCAGCCTTCCCCAAGTGCACATCCCATGTGCTAAGCACCAAAGTTCACTAGAATGCAAGAAAGACATGAGAGATAAGGAAGAACACCTTGTATCACACTAAAGCACTCGTAGATCAGAATACTCTAGAACCTACAAATGTATGGCTACGATTGTGCCATATGGCACTCATCCAACAGCCAAGGATTCTCTGAAACCTTTTTTAGGATATTCCACATTTCTCTACACAAGACACCACTAGAGTTCTCTACAAACTTCTAGAGATCTGTACACAACTCTAGAACTTTCTATAGTTTCTCTACAACTTTCCAAGCATTTATACTCTATTCTAGATTCCCTACACTTGTGTACAAAAGCTCTCCAATGTACAAGATGAGTATACATCTGGCCAAGCGCATGACTTACGCCCATGAGAATGATCAGTCATGATATTCTTCCCCACCTGTTGCATCAACACCCTCATCAATCACTTGTTGATGAGGCTACACGTTGGATACTTGAACTGTCCTACACGTTGGATACTTGAACTGTCAAGTCGCATTGTCTTGTCATTGTCGTCTTAAATTAGTTCCAAGGCTGAGATCATCCCATCATTGGCCTTTCCTTTACACCATCAGTATTATGCAGGGATGCCCCTCATCCATGATGCTCATCACTCCAAAGTCGGACATGGGAACCGCCTTCGCCTAGTACATGAAGTTCATGCCCAATATTACCTTGAAATCATCCAAAATGGCAGAGAGATTTGTCTTGCTGACCCACCCACCAACGTGTAGCTCCACATCCTTGGCCACACTCTAAATGGGTTGGATTTTGAGTTGGCCGCCTTGATCAGGTCACATTCTCCACCAATGTGAGACCCAACCACTTTGCCACCTCTTTGGAGATGAATTTACGAGTTGCCCCCATATCCACCAAAGTCGAAGTAGATGCACCGTTGATATGCGCATCCACATACATCAACAATCATCCAAGTGACTTGCCCTCCTTCACCACTTGTCCCAGCAAAGCTCCCAAGTAACAAACTCTCAGCCCTTTGTCCTGCTCAACTTGGACTGAGCCAATAGGCTTCTTACGCAGGCAATTCTTTGCCCGATGTCACCATCACAAATGAAGCAATTCCAACTCTTCTCTTGGCTCTTGGGCTTATCATCCGTAATGTTGACTTGCATCGACCCAATGCATTGTTCCTCACTATCCTCATCCTTCTTCTCCTCTAGCTAACCTGCAAGGGTGGTGGGCGCATATTTGCTCAGGCATTCTCTTGCCATGTGTGACCTGTTGCAGATGAAGCACTTCACTTTCATGGCTTGGACATGTCCCCTCTATCCTTATCATCCTTCATGTCCCCAACACCTTTGCCATCTTTGCCACCTGATGGCTTGCTCAACCCACCCTAGTGGTAGTAGCCCCCTTGTTCTCCCTCACATTTGCCATGAGCATCCCTTGATGGTGATCTTGACCTAGAAGATTCTCCGCTCGTGAACTCAATCAGGCTCTTCATTATTGTCATTGCTGAAGCTAGGTCTTGCACACCCTGTTGTTGTAGTTTCTGTTGGACCCAATGTTGCAACCTGTTCATGAAGTTGAAGAGGAGTCCCTTCTCGAGCATGTGAGGAATCTCAAGCATGAGTATAGAGAATTCCTTAGGGCATGTTTGGATAGCGAATTGCGATTGTAATGAATTGTAAAAGTGCGACGATTACAAACTACAATACCGGGCTCTTAGTCAACAGGTAATTTGACCGAGAATTCTCATGTTTTTTTGGATAGCCATGGTAAAAGTGCAACGATGATACTTTTACATTACTGAGATGTCAAATCAACAAGAAATATACAACGATTCTTGCATTTATACAGGAGATTTCTACTAAAATGTATTGTAAATTTGTAATGATTACAAATTTCTTTGGCCGTCTCCTATTACCTCTACATTTGACTATTGAATTACACGTTGAATTATGTGTTTGAAAAAATTACACGTCGAATTATGTGTTTAAAAAATATTGTAAAAAATTTGAATCCACACTCATGCACTTTAGGCAAGATCTCTACTTGATGGGATTATGAGTTGCTAAGCTAGTACTCACACACTTTAAATGAGACTTCTTTGTTTGTCATGGCCTTTATGGTGTCATGTTAGGAGTTACTGAATTGAGTTAGCAATTAGGCACCTTAGGCTAGACATGAATATTGTAGACCCAACATGTGCCTAATAATGTCTACTTTGTAATGTATGTGAGTAACAGAGCATTAAGTTAGACTCCGCTCCCTAACCAATTTACCTATGGATACTTGATTCGATTTAATGATTGCATTATGCAAGTATGCTAGTCTCATACGTGACCCTTGTGCCTTCATTTACCTACCTTTGTGTATAGAAGGATGAGATTATGTCGTTGCTTTAGTATATAGTACGATTTTCATAATTAATTTAACAAGAGAATTAATACCAAGCGGATTAGTCGATTTTGAATTGCGTAGTTGCGTGAAAAAGACCTCTTGGAAGCGACACTAAGTTCTTAGGAGCATGATTATGCACTTTGAGACTTATCTTATCCACACCAACATTATCAAATTTTGTGGGATGATAATTTACAAACAATTTCACGAAATTATATATATGTAAATAATTTATTTTTTAAAAACTTTAAAAAACATTTGCAAAAGTATTTATAATTTAAATTTGATAAGAATATAAGTACGTAGGCTAACAGAACAATCCTAAATCAAGGGTCATTCTAACCCGGTGTGGTCATGAGTGTCTAGGGCAAGCATTTGATAGCTTAGGAGGTTGTGCGCTAGGTGGTCAGTTAGCGTACGAACATCTATGTATAGAGACACTGGAATCTCAGTTGGTCCCACTTTCTTGATTCGTACTCTTTATATGTGATCTCAATCAATCTTGTCGGAGCAAGCCTTATGGTAGTATATTCTCCACTATAAGGTTGAGTGGGAGATTTAAACACGTGTGCTGCACGTGTTGGGAGGGGGCAACCCCTAGTGGGCCCACTGCACATACAACAAGCTGCCACCCCATTTCACCATTTCTCCCCTCCAACTCTCTCCCTTCCACCGCCAAAAGCACCATTACCTCTCCCTTTCTCTTATTTATGGATAGGGAGAGGAGAGGGAGAGAAGAGAGGGGAGAGGAAAGAACAGGAAGAGAGAGGACAGAGAAAAATGAGTGCATGTGTGCCTGATATGCGTGCTCATAGTGGCGAAGGGTAGAGAAGAAAAGGAGGGCCCGCTCTTATGCTTGCTTGAGGTCGCGTGTATTGGCATATACCATCATTGCCGTTGGATCAAGTGAATTGGCTCATCTTCCCCTTATGTAGTTGATTTAAGCAGATCGCTGATTTCCATATTTTGGCTCTCCGATTTGGTCATGTAATTGCTGCTCGATCCTTAATTAACCTGCCATGCAATCTGCTTGCACCCAACATTCTCGCAGTTCGGTCTTAATTTATCTTGCATGTGCTTCCTGATATTTGCAGTTATTGTGATTTCGAGGCCAACTTGCTTAGGCAAACATTGTTAATGCAGTGATCCATGGCATTTTCCATAAAGAGTTCATCGTGTTCTCTGCATCTAACTTCTGTTTTCTCCTTCTCCTATTGCAGAACTGGTTAGTCAATGGATGTCTCAGTCTAGGCTCATGCTTCTTCACAGGTAAACCTGTCTTTTCACCATTGCTGCTTCAGAACGATACATACCCTTAACTACCCTTTCCTTTTGGGCACTTCGAGGTTCCTGAACTATTGTTTTCTAGCTCAAACCTTTCTTCCAATAGATATGCAAAATGGGGCTGCTCTTATCTTTACCAGTACTCATTACAAGAACAGATGCCATCTTTGAAATGGTGAAAGCGGTTGCGATCTCTGACAATGATATCTCGTTCATAAACGTTAGAAATGAGTTTTAAGGCTGTGTGGCAATCACAGCACACACGTAGATTCTTCACCACACGAATGGGTTTCCCTGCGCTTGTTTTCAAAAGCCCAAAGGCAACAGCCAGCTTCTCGCTGTGGACTGAAAGGTTCTGAGCTTTCTCCTCTTCATCCAAATCAAACAACACGACAGAAGTATCCGGCATGTAACCCACCAAATGCAGTCTCTCTGAAATTTCTTCCAGTTTAGCATAGATTTCCTGGGTTTGGGGATGGGTCTTGTCACCCACAACGAACTCATGAACTGTGCTGTCCACCTCTATTGAACTGCACCCTGGAGTTTTCTCTATACCTCTTAATTTCATCAAGTTCCGGACTCTGATAACTTCCCTCCATCGCCCCGAGCAAGCATACATATTCGAAAGTAGCACATAGTAGCCAGGATTTAGAGGCTCCAAATCCACTAGTTTCTCGAGCACCATTTCTCCTAGCTGGAAATCGTTGCAACTCCGGCAAGCACTAAGCAGTGACCCCAAGATCACTGAATTGGGTTCAATTGGCATGTTATCTATAAGCTCTAGAGCTTCGCCCAAGAGTTGGGCACGCCCCAGAACATCCACCATACATCCGTAATGCTCGATCTTGGGCTGTATCTGATAAACCTCAAGCATCCTTCTAAAGTAAGCCCATGCTGAATCAACGAATCCGGCATGCCCGCAAGCGCTCAGAAGCCCCACGAATGTTATATCATCAGGCACCACTCCCTCGCTCTCCATCTCTGCGAACAGCTCGATGGCTTCTTTGGCCCGGCCATGTATTGCCATTCCGGAAATCATCGTGTTCCAGGACACCACAGTTCGCTCCTTCATACCCTTGAACACGGCCATCGCCTTGTCAATGCTGCCGCACTTTGCATACAAGTCCATCAGTGCATTACATACGGCGTTGTTGCTACTCAATCTGTTCTTGTCTGCATAGACGTGAAGCCATTCACCCAATTCCAGAGCACCTAACTGAGTACAGGCTGGAAGTACTGCAACCATGGTGATCTTGTCAGGTGTCACTCCAGCAAATTGCATCTGCCGGAAGACCTCCAATGCATCAGCAGGTCTTGAATCCTGAGCATACCCTGCAATCATCGCATTCCACGTGGGCAGAGTCTTCACAGGCATTCCCTCGAACAACATGCCTGCGACATCACACTCACCTATCCTCGCATACCCACAAACCATAACATTCCAAGACTGCTCATCCCTGTCAGGCATTGCATCAAATAGATTCCGAGCGCTTTCGACGTCGCTCCGCTTCGTGTAGCCAGCAATCATGGCATTCCATGTAGCTGCAGTTCTGTGCAGCATCCTATCAAACACGCTCCTAGCATTCTCAATGTTCCCTCCAGCTGCATACATGTGAAGCAATGCCGTGTGAATATGCACGTCCGAATTCGGTATGCCGAAGACGATGGTCTGAGCGTGGATGGCAGGACCGAGGCGGAGCATCATGGGAGTAGCGGCGGAAGCCTTGATGAGGAAGGTGAAGGTGTAGTTGTTGGGCAGGATGCTGTTTTCCCGCATGCGGTTGTAGAGGGAGAAGGAATGCATGGGATCGCTGCTACTACTTGCATGGCTTCTGATCATGGTGTTCCACATGAAGATGGTGGTGGCGTCTTCTTGAAGTTGTTGTTCGAAGACAAGAGCAGCATAAGATGAGTGGTTGCCGTGGAGCGCCGAGATGAGCCTTGCAAAGAGCTCTTGCCGCTGGTGGTGGTGAAGGAGGCCGCTGTTCCGGAGAATGGAGGCATGGATTTGTTTGGCCTGCTTGATGGACGTGCAGGATTGCAGGGGAGTAGTGAGGAGGAGGAAGAGAGGGTGAGGATGAGAAGAGTGGTTTGGTGGGCCTTGATGCAGAGGAAGCGCCAATAATGCCATTTTGAGAATTGGTTGCTCTCTCGTTGTGGGTTTTCAAGGGAGAGAGAGAGAGAGAGAGAGAGAGAGAGAGAGATGGCTGAACACAATTCTCCCACACTGATATCTAGCCGTTCCTTTTTTTACCCTTTCCGTTTTGAATTTCGACTATTAACCTTTTTGCCCATAGCTCAAATTGGATTTAAAGAAAAAAAAAAAAAAAAAAACTTTTGCCTATAGATCAAATTAGTTATATATATATATATATATATATATATATGGGAAAAAGGTAGCCGTTCCTTTTTCTACCCTTTCCGTTTTGAATTTCGACTATAAACCTTTTTGCCCATAGCTCAAATTGGATTTGAAGAGAAAAAAAAAAAAAAAAAAACTTTTGCCTATAGATCAAATTAGTTAATTAGCTGATTTTAACGTCCCATGAGGTTGAGCTGTGTGGGCCCCACCGTGATGCGTTTTGAACATCAACACCATCAGTCAGATGCACCATTCCATCATGGGCCTAAGTCTCAAAAATCAAGTCAATCCATGACTTTTGTGGGCCACACCACATATAGAAGTTGAGAGGGGCCGTGCACCATTAAAACATTCATAACTATTTTTTTGGGCCCATCAAGATGTGGTTTGCAAATCCAGCCCATCCATTATGTGTGTACCACTTGGATGAGGGTTCAGACCAAGTTTCAGACGCATGCAAATTTTAGGTGGGCCCCATCAAGTGCTTTTATATGTTTTTGGCATGTCTTCACATGATTTTAGATGGTATGGCCCACTTGAGTTCCATATACGGCTGATTTTTGGGATATCCCATAATTTAAAGGGGACGCATCAAATGCACAGTGTTGATTTTTGAAAAGCATCACGGTGGGGCCCACACAGCTCGATCTTATGGGACGTTAAAATCAGTTCGAGCGTATAGTATCTTTTCCCTATATATATATATATATATATATATATATATAGGGAAAAGGTACTATACACTCAACCGTATTATATCTTTCATAAGGTCGAGTGCTGGCAGCATATTATTAGTCAGATGGTAAAAATTTTAAACCGTGGGAGATTTTTTACAGTGAAACTGGAGAATCAAAACTAGTGCTATGTGGACCCAATCATGATGTATATTTTTTATCCATGCCGTCCATCCATTTTGAAATATAATTTAAGGGATTTACACCAAAAATAAGTTATATCCGAATCTTAGATGGAACACACCACGGGAAAATAGTTGTTATTGAATTTTTACCGTTACAAACTCCTAGGGCGCATTGTAATGGTTATGTAGGGAAAAATAAATTGTGATTGAATTTTTACCATCCAACGTATTCATAAGGTCATGTAGACGTGGATGAAGTGAAAACACAAATATCAACTTGATCCGGAACTTCTTCAGCTCGTAAGAAGTTTTTAATAGTGGATGTTCAATCCCCACCTTGTGGTCCACTTAAGCCTTGTGCCAGTTTCATTTTTTGGTTCATATATTAAAATGATCTAAGAAAATCGTTGAACGGCGTGGATATAAAACACTTACATCACGTTGGGCCCCACAAAGCCCTGCCCGTACGGTAATTCGTCTGGGAGGTGGTAGGATGCAATCCGCATTCTAATTAGAGATGGGCATTGAACCGAGTCGGATCGGATTTGGTCCAACTCGACCAAGTTCGAAATTTGTAGGTCTCGACCCGAACTCGATCCGATTTAGGATTGATTGAGCATAACATGTGCCATTGGGCTGATTGTTTACGAGACTCCCTGAGAGACGGAGTTGCCCCACATAAGCGCACGATGCGCACAGGTTTGATGCATGACTAGATGGTATGACTCATGCATCTTGCATTTTGTGATATGACCACCGTACGCCCTAGCGACATCAGGGTCGTGGCCTCCACAAGCATGTCGTGGATGGCCAGATGGGACACTGGAAATGTTTTGAGACATGGAGCACCATAGATGTTTCTAGGTGAAATTTCCTAAACCCTCGAGGCCAGAGGATGCTCCAACATCTAGACCGAGTGAGTATTTATGAGCACATGAAGGCCATATACCAGTATGCCGCGTCTCCCACTGTTTTGTGGTCGGTTGGGAGGGGGTGTGGCCTTACCTACCTGAGGGAATAGGCAATGATTAGGCTGAGTCTGACCAGTTCATAAATGGGTCTGATATTGACGAGCCGGGCCGATATTTGTAGGTGGATAGTGAGGTCTCTTCCACTTACCTAGTTGTGCGCTAGATGGGGCGGCAAATTGGTATAGAGTGTACTAGACCCTGATGATGATCCCAGAGATGTATGGTATTGATATGTGGACTTACTGAATAAAAGTTGCATACTCAGCATTTTACTCATCCAGTCATTCACTCACATTCACTTGGGCTGGTGATGCGCAATTAATTTGTTATGTGTACCTTTGCAATGGTTAGGATTTTGGTTGGGGTACGCACCAACCTGAGATCAGGAGTTTATGACATTGAGTCTGGTTATCCAAATTTAGGTATGTGATTAGTTTGGATAGAAGTCCATTGTGATGGACCCCATAGCCTGTGATACTACGTACAATAATCCCGACTTCACGCCTTAGCTTGGTTATTTATTTCGCACCGCATATTGCATTGCGTCCCCAGCATGTAGCATTTGGTTTACCACGACCCTACATTGCATACTCTGATATTGTATGACTTATGGACTTGTCAGTATTTCTGCTTACTCTGATATTGTATGACTCATGGACTTGTTAGTATTTCTGCTTACTCTGTTATCATATAACTCATAAACTTACTAGTGTTTTCGATATTGTATGAATTGTGGACTTGTATTGTATACTTGACACCTGTGTTGCGCACACACGTACACCGCCTTCTAAGCTTTTTATAAGCTTATGCACGATAGATGCGTGCAGGTGACATCAGGACACAATAGCGTTGAGACAGGAGCGCGTGGCCGAGCTTTGTGGAGATTTTATTATATACATGTATTTCTTTTCAGCGTTGTAATCAACGATTTATATTAGTGGACATGTGATGATGATGTTGCTTTTATGATTTGGGTACACTTGTGGTTATGCGCCTTTACAAAAAAATTTTATACTGAAAATCTTCTTTGTAGGATCCAAGATCGGAATCTGGTATACGGGTGGCGGGAGCCGAGAATGGGGCACTACGGAGGCTGTCGGCGCTGGATTCGGCGATCGAAAATTCTGCGAGCCCGGTTTCCGAATTTGGAGCGTGACACTGGATCGGATCAAGTTCGGGTCAGTTACTTGAAAATTCCGATCGAGTCGAGTTGGACCCAATCCGATCCGACTCGACTCGGTGCCCACCTCTCTTCGTGGCTAGAGACGTGTGGGGTAGTACGCAATCCGCGTCCACTAGGTAGACAGTTACCCGTGGTCCAACAAGTTGGAATTAAGACCTCATTCATTAACATAAAAACTCAATCGAGTGAGTTCCTCCAAGTTAACCCAACCCGGCTCGAAATCCAGTCCCCTCGTTTTTTAACTATTGAAAGTTTGAAACACATGGGTGTCAGATAAATGGCTCTCATATACAACCCACGGACACTTATCACATGGGCCATGTATGATCCATCGAGATGTAGTTCGTATTGGCAGATGAGTTCACGTCCCACATGATGGACGGTCTAAAATCTAAATCCATTATTATTTCACATTTCTCACCGTGGCCCATTTCCTAAAGAAGATAAAACAAAGATAAGGCAGTTGTAATGGATAGCAGGCATCAGACGCACCACCCTCCCCCCATCTTTCCCATTTCCCAATCCAGCCATGGAAGCGTCTCTGTGCGCATTCCCCTCTCCAAGACAGACTCTTCATCTCTCCTCCCAAACCCTCGGTGCGCCCACACACCTACCAAGACTCGGTGCGCCCTCTCTCCTAAAATTCCCCAACAGAAGAAGAAGAACATCAATCCCTCGCGCTGCAATCAGCCGCACCAAAAAAGAAGAAACGGTGGAAACCGTGAAGACCCAGCTCGAGAATTGTTTCCTCATCGCGGCTATCAATTACAAAGGCCTGACCGTCAAGCAATTCCAGGATCTGCGAAGCACACTGCCCGACACCGTAAGGCTCGTCGTTGCTAAGAACACGCTCGTTGGAAAGGCTATTGAGGGAACTCCATGGGAAGCCCTCAAACCCTGCATGAAAGGCATGAATGCCTGGCTCTTTGTCCACACCGAGGAGATTCCCGGTGCCATCAAGCCCTACCGTGATTTCCAGCGGGAGAAGCGCCTCGAAGAAAATGACTTTACTGGTGCTGTCTTTGATGGCAAGTTCTACGCCCCTGCTGATTTCAAGGCCCTGGAGACAATGCCGACGCGGGCGGAGGTCTATGCTAAGCTCCTCGGGGCATTGCAGACCCCTGCTGTGTCGTTGGTCAGCACGCTGCAGGCGCCGGCCAGGGATCTTGTGCTCACACTGAAAGCGTATGTGAGCAAGTTGGAAGAGCAGGGGGGCGGAAGCAGTTAGATATTATTCTTCGCTGCCGCCACAACAGCTGCAGTGGCGGCAATGTAAGTTTTCTTTTCTTTTTTTCTTTGTTTATTGTTTAGAGTATCTTTGATTCTGCATTTTTCTTCTACTACTTTTCTTTGTCAATTGAATGTAGTGGCAATGAGATTTCAGGTGTGAATTCTGTTGAGTTGGGTTGTTTCTCTTTCAATTGGTATTTTAGAGCATCTGTCTTAATTGCCTTGGTTGTGTTGTCCTAGTCCCTGTTTAGATTGGTGGTCCTGAAAGTACTTGGGGAAAAGAAAGTGTTTTTCCATCGTTGTGATGCTTTCTGTGGAATTAATCCCTTTATCTCAAAGCCCAGGCCCCACATCCCATGGGTTAGGACCTCGGCTGAACCCCCCTTGTGGGCCCCACTTCACATAGGTTCCACACACGAGCCTCCCGCCTCACACGGGCTGCCCACCCCGAGTGTGCCCCTGCATCCCACAGGCCACCTCACTTGAGCCCGGTGTGAAAATGCCCCAGCATTACTGTTCCAGTTGTTCTTGGAAGTCATGGAAATTAAAACAAACAACCTTTAGGATTCCTTTATTCATGGCATTTTCCTCTACAAATTGACCTTTTGATTCCACCAATCCAAACAGGTCCTTAGGAAATATTTGTGCTCAGCCTAAAGCAACACATTTTAGCCCACAGATAAATTGGGAGCCAGACCTGCCTTTCAGTGATCTGGACCAGTCATTTGATGGGCGCTGCTGAAACGAAAACACCCGCATCACACCATCCTCACCCTCAATTGTTGGCCTGTAAATGAATGGGGTGAAGTTACGTAAAGCCAACAGGAAGAAATACTACCAATTTATTGATGGGGATTATTTAACAAGGCTGTTTTTGATCTGCTGACCAACCATGGCAATGCAATGCAGCCAACCAGATGAATGATGTGGATCACTGCCAAATGTGGCTGCCCTGAAACTGCTCTGCACTGAGCATTCTATAATACCTTATTTATCTTCTTCCATAGCTGATGAGTCTCTTAATATTTCAAGCAGCATTTACCCAGAGATTGGAACTGGCTGGTTCGTGGTCTTTATACTTTCCAATCTTTCATTCTTTCTAGAGGAATTATGGTGATTTCCACACGGAGAGATTAGAGAGGTGGAACATTGAACACATGCCAAGTGTAACCTAGAGTTCAATTTCCCTACCATTTCCATTCTAGCTTACTGGTTCTTTGTGATCTGGATCAATTTTTTATCAACCTAAAATTACGGTTCTCTACTCATACTATTGTTTAAGTTATAATGTAAATTTATCTTGACATTGCATAATGTGAGGAGCATTTTGCCAATTTTACCACTGCAATTGGTCGGAGTGGGGCATATGTGTAGGCCTTCAACAGAGGGCATTTTTGTCATTTCATTGCATTCATATGAGTGATCCAGTCCCACATTCCCCCTCTGTGTCTAGCCTGCACCAGACGATGTCGTTTTAAGAGCCCGTGTAACAAACCTTTTGTGGGGTTCACCATAATGACTTTGCGAAGTCCATTCTGTACATCTATTACACCGCTCATGTTAGGACATGAGCCCAAAAATGAGGTAGATCTAAAACTATAATGGGCCACAACATTGGAAAAAGTTGGGTTGTGTCTCCACCGTTGAAAACATTTTGGGTGCCCTTATGTCTCTCCTTTTGCTTGTAGACGCACCCTCCCGCTCTCTCTGTCTCGTTTTCTTTCTCCATTACTCCCTCCACATGCTTTGCATAGGCCATACTGTCGTGCCCTCGTATCTAGAATGTGGAGTTTTGTTACTTTGATTTATGCAATCCTAGCATATAGTAGGATCAATGTTGTCAAATCGCCTAAGCGGTTGTATGCGACCACCATTGTGTAATCGCTTATGCGATCACACAACATTTTTTTTGGGAATTTTTTTTTTTTTTTTTTTTAAATCATTAAAAAAAGAAGAAGAAAACAAATCGAAAAAAAATGGGAAATTTTGAGAAAAATCAGTTTTTTTTCCCCACCAAGGCTTCACTACTCCCATCAATTTTCTAACTAATTTGTGAATATTAGTATTTAGTAAGTATATTACCTATTCTATCTAAGCTATTAATAACTAAAAATTAACAACTTATTAATAAAAAAGTAAAAACTAAATACTTTTATTGATAAACAAAATCTACAAACTACAAACTACTAATCTACTAATTTTAATACTATATACATCGTTTCCTCTCCCATTGTGGCAAATCACCACCATCACCTTCGTCATCTCATCGTTAGAGTCATCTCCTTCATCAATTTATACTTCAAATTCTTCTATTTCTTCATCATCTGTCCACACTAGTTGCTCATCCACGTCTAATGGTCGAGCATCTTCTTCTTGTACTTCTTCAATCTCAATATCATTGTCGTCTTCTCCTTGACTTTTATGCGCAACTGCAATTCTTGTGCTACTACTCTCGCCCCTCCAGCTCATCTTCTTTGCCATTGAGATTGAGAACCTTCGCTAGGTGTCGATCCATAAGTTGCGTCTTCGACTTGGGCCCATTTAAGGGACTTGCCGGCAAAGACTGGATCCTGTCTCCACAAGCCACTCACTATCTGCCTCCAAATTATCTAGGTTGATAGGATCATAGAATTCAGGTTTTTCTCGCCTAGCCGGGAATCTTTCTCGTAGCTTCTGGTTATACTGAACGAAGACCAGGTCGTTGAGTTTCTTTTGTTCGAGGTGATTTCTTTTTTACATGTGAATTTGCATGCAATTAACATTTAGAATATGTTATTAACAATTTAGCATTGAAATTTGAAACTAGAAGTAAATTATAGAACTTTAAGTTTTAATTTGTAAAACTTACCGACTCAAATGTACTCCAATTGCGCTCGCAACTGCTCGAAGAACACACAAGGCCAAGATTTCTCATGGCCAACTTCTGTAGTGCTGGATCCCTCCTAGTTGGGTCAACTCCATACATAGACCAACATTCAGCTGTGCAAATAAGTTTAAGTTAGACACTTTCTCACTTAGACTTCTTATATTGTAAGTTGTAGAACTTCATAGAATTGCATACTTACTTGGAAATTTCATACTTCTATGCCTGATAACAATCTCTCTTGATCAAATCCCTACACTCTTCAAGTAGAAGTCCAGCTCCCTAGAAAATTTGTCTCGTTCTTCTTTGTCTAGGACCATTATTTCTAAAGTTTCTAGAAATCCGACCATATGAAACGCAGCTGTCGCAATCCGATCGGCAGACGCAAAGAATTCGGCCGGATTAAGGATGTAGGTAGCCGAATACAAAGGCGATGGCATTTGGCTCCCCCATCTAGCATTTATAATATTTAGGATGGGTTGATAATTACGTTCTTTATAATTGAAGTGTTCTGTTATTTTATTTCTAGCCCTCTCCATCGCATCATAGATATAACCCATGGGTGGCTTTTCATCACCATCCACCTATCGCAACATACTAAGTGTTTAGATGATTTTAAGGCCTTTACCACTTGAGCCTAAGATTGAGCGGAAAGAATCGTTTGTTGGACTAACTTTCCTTTGGCCTTCTTTGACCAAGGTCCATTATTCCAATTGGCCGAGACTACAAAGGACCTAAGTTCAACTTTCTTTGAATGTATTCTTTATAGTGTTAAGAAAGTTGTTGCGAATCGGGTGACGGCTGGACGAAGCAAGTTGCACCTAAGCTGGTTTCACATGTGATTGAGAAGAAGGGCATGCTTGTACATAAAAACAGTGATTCTCCTAACCCTTGCAATTACTTTAAGATATAACCTACCTATATCTTGTAACATTAAATCAACACAATGTGTTGTGCATGGTGTTAAAAAAAAAAACGTTGCCTCTTCTCCATAAGTTGGCGACTGGCAGCTGCATAATTGGCTACGTTGTCCGTGATAACTTGGACGACAATTCCTCTTCTACCTCTTCAACTATACTATCTAACAATTTAAATAAATAATCAGTCGTATGGGAATGGGCCGATGCATCCACGGGCTTTAAAAACATTATCTTAGTTGGACAATTTATAAGAAAGTTTATCAATGTCCGACTGGATCTATTGGTCCATCCATTGACCATTAACGAACAACCATATATTTTCCAACTTTCTTTATATTCGTAGATAAAATTTATAGTAAACTCTACCACCTTTTTTAGGCAACTCTCCCTCACTTCATGATAGGAAGGGGGTTTCAAGCCAGGTACAAATTGACTAATAGTTTCAACCATAACTTTAAAACTCTTCATTTTCATGGTGTTAAAAGCTACACTAGCTTGGTATAACCACTTCACATTACACTGAATCATGATTTTTCTATCATTCTTCTTATACCGGTTTGTAAAAGTGGTTTGGGTGTGGGTCCCTTACCCCTTTGATCAACTACATCTTCTGGATGTGGTCTACACCACCTATCCATAGGCCCATGCCCATGAGCTTCTTTTGTGGTTGGTCTAGATTGCCCTGTGGATGTAGGTGGTGTAGATTCATCTAAATTTACTACATTGATGTCCTCATAAGCTTCTCTCTCCATAAATTCCTCTTGCATAGCCGTTGTGTCATGTTTTTTCCGAGCATGCTTATCCATATACTTCATGATTTTCCTACGGATCTTTGGAGTAACATTGGGACATGCTCTTGCATTTGCTCTCAATGTGTGCACAAGGTGTTGTTTATGCCGGCCAATACCACCGGAACTTATGAATCTACATAGGTCACACACTACTTGGGACTTTTCATTAGCACTTCAATTGTGCCCGTACTTCGAACCCGGCTCATTTGACTTTGGCTTCAAAGTAGAAGATCGGGAAGAAGACATGATGACACTATGTAGTAGCCTAGTAGGGTAGAGTAGTTGGCTGTAGTGTGTGTATGATGTTAAGCAGAAAATATCCGTAACTTTGACTGAGATCACTGATAAAGATAGTCAAATCCCTTAATCTTCTCCAACAATCTTAACAAACCTCTCTTTTGTATTTTAAATTTCAAATCAAATGTTTGTTAGGGTTGTTATTATGTTGTTATTTCCCTCTTTGTTTGTAAATTCAAATCTCTTGTAACCTACAATATCCTAAGTGTGTATATATATGCAATATACCTCTCGGATCTGGTTAGGAAGCCAGAATTCCAAACAATTCAATCTCTGTCATGGTATCAAAGCCCTTAACTCACGTCTGATCCATATATTTTCTCCTATCCTATCCTCATGGCTTCCTCTTCTTCAAATTCTCATGCTGTTGCTTTTGTTGCTCCTAACCTTAGTCAACTTGTTTCGTCTATAAGCTTGATGGGGAGAATTATCTCATGTGGTTATCACAAATTGTTCCTGTACTCAAAAGTAATGATTTGATGGGCATCGTGTATGGTTCAGAACTGTGCCCAGATAAGTTCCTCTCGGATGATCAGGGAAGACAGACCTCTAATCTCAATCTAGCTTTTCTTTTATGGCACAAAAAGGATCAGTTTGTTCTTGGTTGGATTAATGCCACTCTTTCTCATAAGGTGGCACCCTCGGTTTATGGCATCACTTCTACAAAGGCTGCTTGGACTACTTTATCCAACAAGTTTGCCTCTCAGTCCAAATCTCGGATTGGCCATCTGAAGAGAAGACTTCAGTCCCTATCTCAAGGCTCTAGAAACTGCTCCACCTATCTAGATAATGCAAAGGAGATTGTGGCAGAACTTGGTGCAACGGGGAAACACATTGATGATGATGATATGATTAATTATATTGTCTTTGGTTTGAATCCTTCTTTCCTCCCTTTTATCACATCTCTTTCTATTGCTTCCCGAGATAGAACTATATCTTTTGAAGATTTTTAAGCTGAACTACTATCCAATGAACTCTTACTTAAGCACCAACTCAAAACCATTTCACCTGACACCAATAACTTTGCCTTCTTTGCCCGAAAACCTCAACATCAAAATTCCCAGCAGAACAACTTTCCTCCACGCTCCAACCAAAATTCCCAATACCAAAACTTCACTAACCACAAGCCCAAATATCCTGGAAAATCAAACCAGCGCTCATTGCAAACACGTTACCACTCTCCAGCTCCTGCTAAACAGTCAACCAGCAGCCTTATCAGTTTCAAAGTAGAAGATTGGGAAGAAGAAATGATGGCACTTTGTAGTAGCCTAGTAGGGTAGAGTAGTTGGCTGTAGTGTGTGTATGAGACTATGAGTAAAGTCTTGAAAGTGAGTCTTGAATTGATTCTTCAAAGTTGAAAACCTCTTGTCTCTTGAACTTGAAAGTTGAAGAACTTGAGACTTGAAAGTCTTGAATCTAGATTCTAGATTCTTGAAAGTTGTAAACGATCACAATTCTTGAATCTTTCTTGACTCCTAGAAACTACAAACTAGAAATAAACAAGATTAAAAGAAACCACAAATAATTAAAATAGAAATAAAACTAGAAACTTCAAACATGAAATAAATTAGAAACTTGAAAGTTGAAATAAACTAGAACTAGAAGTCTAGAATCTAGAAACTACAGAGTACACAGTACAAAGTAGAAATTACAAGTCTACAGATTACAATGAAAGTATGAGACAAAATAGAAGACTTTGTTCACTTTGTTGGGACTTGAGTGTGTGATTGCCACTTGAGAGTTAAAACTTGACTCTTAAGTCTTGAGTTGAGTCTTACTCTTGAGTCTTGAGTCTTGAGTCTTGAATCTTGATAAATGAGAATTCTAAAAAGAAATCAAGAATAGATCACACAAACACAAGTTAGAAAATAGAAACTTAGAATAGAGATTAGAAAAAAAAGAGTTGGAAACTTAGAATAAGAGAATAGAATGGAGATTAAAAATTAGAATAATAAGAGAATAGAATTATAGAAGAGATAAGAGAGAGAGATATAGAAATTAGTATAGAGTGATTGAATCCTTGATTCTTCTTCTTGCTTCTTTTCTTTACTAGATCTTGAATTTGATTCCTGCTTCTTGATAGAGTGAATAGTATGAAAGAGATTAAGACTAAGAGAGAGAATGAGAGCTTTAGAATGATGTATGAGAGAGCAAGAAAGTCTTTTAGGATGTATATGTTGCAAATGGAGGGGGAAGTGCCTTTTTATAGGCAAAACTTCCAAAAAAAAAAGAAAGAGAAAAGGGTATGCGATCGCATATGCCATTATGCGATATGCGATCTGATGGTTGCATATGCCATATGGATGGCATTATGCAATTATGCGATCCCATAATCGAATATGCGATCGCTTTTGAGAACATTGAATAGGATACTATGCATGTAGGATATATAATAATAGCATTCATCATTTTATATAAAAATAACAATATCAATTTGTATCCAAATAGTTGGACAAGGCTACCATGAGTATGATAAATATCAATATGTATATAACTATATTGCATTCACATATATTTGACAATATGTACTGGAGCTACCCATATGATCCTACCCTTAGTGTACTACATATTGGAGGAAGAGGTGCACCGTGTACCAGTTCCAATACCACCTGCCAGAGTGACCCATGATCCAGGTAAACATGGGACATGAAATGTGGGCTGATTGGGAACATGCCCTGGCCAAAAAAATCAGGTCAATCCACTCTCATCTGGTGGGCCATGAGGAAAATTGGAGGTTAGAAAGGAAACCACCACCAACGGATTATACCCATCTGATGAGTGCACAAACCCAAGGTATACAAAAATGGTTACGTAACGGTTGTAATAGTTGTTACGTAACGGTAATGGCATGGGCGTTACATGATATGGTGTTGTAACAGGCCAAGTTAAAAATTCGGACTGTAAAAGGCTTGTAATGGTCCATTATGACCATGCGTAACGGCCCAGGACTGTTACATCTGGGCTGTATATAAGTTCCCTTTTGGGGGTTGTTTTTCATTTTTGCCCAAAATTTTCCTTCTCTTTTTGACTTTTTGGTTTCTTAAGACTATTTTTAATCTATTTTCGACTAGATTTGTGCAATCTTTGAAGATTAAAATATAAGATTTAAGTCACTTTCGAAGAATCGAAGATCCAGGGCTGAATTTGGAGAAAATCGAAAAATAGGCAATTTTTTTTTTTTTCTTGTTACAAATGTATTGATTCAACATTATATTACCAAATCGATCAAATCTTGCTAGATTTGTGTTTATTTAGCCATGTTCGTATTTTTCTTTTTCTTTTTTGTATTTTTGCTGGTTTTTATATACCTTACAGCAATTTTCATTTTTTTTTTTTTAAATAAAAATAAATAAAAATATCTGAAGTGTAGATTGTTTAAATACATCATGGAGTGTAGATCTACACTCACATATACTAAATTAGTGTTTTTATCCCTCTTTAAAAAATAAAAAATAAAAATCCAGGTTAGTTGTGTGATGAACAGTGACATTAAAAAAAAAAAAAATCCTGAAATTTCTTGAGGGAAATTATGTCAAATGCCTACGTATATGCATTAGTAGGATGAGTACGAATAGTAAAAAATCTCCTATAACTATTAACTCGAATTTAATTTTTCCTCAAGTTTCTTGAGGGAATTGGTGTCAAATGGTTAGGGATGTGCATTGATGGGATGAGTTCCACAAATTGCATGAACTTCAGGCCGGTTGGGGGCATTCAAGTGTATCGAAATTAGTCCGACACTATTCGTCCAAATTTAATTTTTTTCCTTAAATTTGTATCGAATCATTGATATTATATATTTAGAATATTAAATATAAGAATTTTGAGGTCAGTTTAAACCTCTCAAGTGAATAATATCATCAGACAGCCCTAAATAGCATTCTTACCAAAGAATGGCCTGTTACACCATCATAAACATGTTCAAAACTAGAAAAGAGTACATATTTGGAATCCTCTCTTTTTTCTTAGTATATTTTTTTTTCACATTTTTTCTTAAAAAATAAATTCATCCATTACCGGGTGCTAATGCAATGGTCCAACAGTCAGCCGTTACCGTTATTGAATATCTTGCACTAGCCTCTTTAATCTTTTGCTGGCAGAAATGGCACTAGAGTTTCTTCTTTCTTTCTAGGAGTAGCTTATGTACGCAATGCAACTGACACAGCCGGTCTTTTCTCTGGAATTCTTCCAAGGGAGGGAAACCTTCTGATTAGCATGAATATAAAATTCTAGGAAGGCCTCTTTTTTTTTTTTTTAATTTTTTTTTTTTTACTTAATTTTAATTTTAATTTTATTTTTTAATGGACCAATGTCTATATGCCATTTCATGGGAGATTGAAGGATCTCAACTGAGTAAAGAACCATACTGGCCTTTTGGGGCTTGTTGCAAGTCGCAACACAAATTCTGGGGAGTCAATGTTCCTATTATGATCCTGCCGAATTTGAACTTCTGTGGAAAGTTGTTTATTTGCAGCAAAAGACGGGCATTTCTGAAAGACAATACAATCTTCTGAAATTTCCTAATATAACAGATGAAAGCAGCATCGTTCGGTGTTTGTTTTATGATGATGATCTTTTAGTCTCTTTGAAACTATTGTTTTGTACAGGGGAGCTGTTAAAACAGATTTTGACCACAATCCTTTCACACGAGGGTCTTTCCACAGGAGGCTAAAACCCCTTGGAAAAAAATTTCGTACCTGCCTGTCATTGGACCAACAGGTAGGGTATAAATTTCTAGGAAGAAACTATATGTATTGTTCGTTTTCCTTTCATCAAGAAGAAGAAGAACAAAACCAGTCCAATGATGCATTAGCAGTTATAACTTTGTTATCATTTGTTATCATTCGCACGATCTGCTTATTGGCAGTGAGCTATGATTGGTTTCAGCTTCAAGCCATCGTTTGTTCTTCAATGAATTTTATTTGAAAATCTTCAGTGTTGTGCTAGAGTTAACTTGATAACCAACTTTTTTTTTTTTGGAAGATAAAGAAAGTCTCTTTGAAATGGGGATTGTAGAAGGGGACTTTAATAGGGTACAGAGCAACTGTGGTACGGTGGCAGGTTTTTACCCCCAATGATCTGAATGTGCTACCCAGGCCATCATCACAAGCATTTGTTGAACAGGTGAATAGTTAATGGCTCATATTCAAATCCAAGATTCAAATGTCAGGATAAGCAATGAAGCATGGTTATAAGACCATAGATTCTATATGGTAGTAACAAGAACATGAACTGTTCAGATCATTCTAAGGATGCAATCCAAGGGTGGAAACCTGCCCCCACACCATACTGTGGTATAGTGGCACAGTGACCTATCAAAACCTTGTAGTAGGTGCAGTTGGCTGGCTGGTAAATTGTTTGTTATGAGCATTGAGAGAAGTCCACATGGCGCAGTTGATTTTGTTTATTTTCCTCAGTATGTTAGTTGCCTAACAACAGTCCTCAGCAATTGAGTTGTTGAGTCTGCTTTCATATTGCAAAACATTAATGTATCTGGAACCAAACCAACTGCCAGACAATTGAGTCCATCTCTGAGCATTTGGCTTGGCCACATGTTTCAGGAACCCAAGTAACCAATCAATCAAAAACCCTGATCTGACCATGACCTCGTTTTGTAGGTGGTAGGGTGTATTCAGTCCCAAGGTAATTTGGGCCGCTTGACATGTTCCAACTCGAGGCTTCCTGAAGTACTACGTCAGAAAATGAAAGGTAATTGAGTTGTTCTTCAGTCTCTTGCTTGTTAGATGAGCAGATAGAGACGGTGTAATGTATGAGTGATCCAGCATTCAATCCATAGTAGTGTTACCTTCCGTTGAATCCCTGGTGTATTGTTACCTTTCAAAAGAAGAAGAAGAAGAAGAAGAAGAAGAACAAGAAATGCACAAAAACAACTCTATTGCAATGTTTAAAGAACTAGAGTGGGGTTTCAAATAGGTTTAATTGGTGCTTCAGTCCAACTCTTGCATCTCCACCATATATAGAGCACTTAGCATGATCAGCACCATTGAACTAATGAGTAGCTTCTTGATGGGCCATGGTCCAAAATCACATGTGACTTATCTTAGCCATCACATCAGTTACTAGCCATGCACCCCCTTTTTTCACCTTGTCTGTAAAAGTATCATTGCTTCAATGGTTTGGAAGTGGTTAATTTTAAATTTAGATCAGTTAATATGTTTATATAAAAAATGCTTTGTGAGTCTAGAATCCAACTCAAGGGAAAAATAGAGCAACTTTTTTAGTGGGCCATGGTTTAGACCTTGAGCAGATGCACGGTGATTTTACCCTCGTATGGGCACACTTTCTATGGTAGAGAGTAACCTGTGGAATCCGGATTCCACTTCTCTTTTAAGAAGGGAGATGATATCAAATAGGGCTCTCAATGGATCGGATCCAACTGGATCCGACTTCAAGTCTGAAAATCTGTAGTCGGATTCGGGTTCAGATTTGAATCCGACTCAGATGCAAAAGGTGATATCCATATCCGATCCACTTATAAGTAGCCAGATCTATTTCCGATCTAAAAATCCATATTGCCATCAAATTTGGGTTGGATCTGGTCTGAATCCACCACATCACAAATCTAAAAAATATATAAAATAATATATTTAATATAGCAACAAAATGGTGCAATTTGAATATTTTCAATTTGAATCACGAAGGAGTATTGAAGTTTGAATAGCAGAAGTCAAAAAGTCGCATAGAACTCACTACTGTAGAAGTTGAAAAGGTTGACAGCTTGAAGCATGCAATAGTGGGGATCCGATCGGATCTCACTACTAGATCCGGATTTGACCTGAATGTGATTCGGATTTATTTTTGTGAACCTGAATCTAACCCATTTAATTAATCGGATCTATTTTAAGATCCAACTCTGCATTATATGGGTTTAGAGTGAATTGGATCTTGGATTTGACGCGCCCCATTGAGCACCCTAATATTGAAGAGAGGAAACCATAATATGGTAAAAAGCCCTTTCTTTGCTATACATGGCGAGGTGATCTATCAATGAGGTCCATCCATATAATTGCCCTAGCACAAAGGGCTCATTCTTCAAAATTCATACATATTATCGAGTCCTTGTCATTTGATCATTGTCCTTCAGAGAGGGTTGAAAACAGAAATACCAATGTAAATCGAAGAAAAATGGTGGATATGTCTAACATATATGATTTTTTGAAGAGAGAAAAAACCATTTATGATTATTGCAATAGATGCATTGCCCTGCTACATGTACTGTGAAGAAATGGCTCTGCGGTATTCCGGTCCTCCCGTCTCATCCACGTAATTTCCCTTTTAAGTAAGAATTATATGACACTTGGGGTATGATACACACGGCGCAGGTTGAGAGGAAGGCAGAGAGAGAAGGGGGGGAGAGAGTTGGTGCACTCTGCCTTTAAGTAGAAACAGGGGAGTTATTAAATCACAAAATCTTTCCCACGTCAAGCACTTCTAACTCTAAAATTAATTGCAGTGAGTCAAATTATCCTTGACCCCTCGACGGGTAAATTTAAGCCATCTCTAGGTTTTTCGTAGGTGAAATCTGAACCATATATTAGATAGTATTATTATTATTATTATTTTTACTTGCGACTTCATTTTCAGTGTCCTTGCATATCCTTCAAATATTAAGAGCTCTCCACCTTGAGAAAATTATCTGCAAGGGTAAAATTGATCAAACACCAGTGTTTGAGAGCTCTTGTTACATGTAAAGCTGTTGGATTTAGGCAAAGTTGTGTCTTAACTAGTAGTTACGTAGAACCACACATGTCCATTTTTGTCAACCCTCTTGTGCATGGAAACACATCTACTTTTAGATAAGTAGTCATTGATATGGATGGTGTCGTTGGTAGGTGGGGAGGTGGAACTAATTGCCGATGACAGCATGGTTTTGATGGACATGAGGATTGTATTTATTCATGCACAAGCATGACATGTTTCAAAGTGCCACATGTGTGACAGTCCAAATCCAAGCAGCTAACATGTGCATATGTGCCGCCACCAATTATCAAGTGCTAAAACATGTGGCATAGTGTCAACGGTGCGCATGCATGTGTAAATGTGCCATTGACCAATCTTTAATGTCTCCACATGTACCCTAATTTATCATGTCCATAGATTTAGAGTATTTGCAAACAGGAATGGAACAATTAGTCAGTAACAACATGTCTAAAGATAGCTGGCAGCATCCCATGAATCACTGGCCATGATATACACTTATCTTCTATTTATTTTATTTTTTGGGTTTTGGGTCGCCTCCGGTGGGGTCATTTGGCCCAGCTCATTGATAACCCAGGTGGGCAGGTCTGATTGGGTAGGGTTAAACCCAAGCCGTATGATTTACTTAAATGGTCAACACTTTCTAGCATGAGCCTGATCGGCTTCTCATTTTGCTGGACCTAAACCCATTTCAGAAATGGGTTGGTCCAGTTGATCCACTGTGCGACTGAACCACACCCATTCCCACCCCTACTGAGGGTCTTTGAACTCTTCATTCAGTCCTACACATTTCATGGGAAACTAAGCTTATTTAATAATCTGACTGTCGGATTGGTGGACATATTGTAGGGTTAAAAATGAAAATATCTGACCATCATATTTCAAAAAACAGACGTCCACCAATCTGAGGTTAGGATTGTTCAATTAATCTGAGTTTGAGATTGTGACGCAGAGAGAATGGGTTTCACAATTTAGTTAGTTTGGTTTGAGTTAACATAGGTCAAGTGTACAATTTCTGAGTGCCTGTGCATCAAGCTTACTACTGCAGCAGAGTATCAAATGACCTCCCATTCATCGATTCCATCCCATGAAATTCAGTAACGTTTGCATAGCTTACGTCTAAATATTTCTAAGATCACTGGCTCGTCACTTTGTACGTGACTTCATCTCCATCTATGGGTTGCTGATGTCCTCCCTTTAGAATCATCTAGTCCAAGTGATTTTATCCTTAGTAAACTTTTGGTGAGGCCCTGATTGCATCATGATGTGATTTGAGGACTCAAAAACAACAGTTATCTGTCACCGTCATTTGCCATGTCCGCTTGCTGCCGACTACCCAGTTCAGGGATCTGTCCACCATACACATGGCGTGCATGCATGATTGTCGAAATTGAGAAGGAGGATAGCCCACAAACCACATTGATCAATTGATCTGATTTGGCCCATTGAATATAAGCCCAACCATTTCCAATCCAACGGCTAGGGCTATCCAACAATGTGATTTTTAGCTATGAGTCACTCATAGTAGGGCCCACAATTTAGATGGCCTGGATTGGTGGGGCATCCTTAGCCATGTGTATCTTGTGTTTGTTTCCTTATTTTATGGGGTAAATGACACTATCAGAAACCACATGTGAAAATCCATCATCATCAACCTTTTATCTATCGCTGGTCCCGTAATTAGAGATGGGAGGTACACATGCACCTCACTATTTCAAAAAAAAAAAAAGAATAAAAAAGAAAAAGAAAAAGAAAAAGTTGAAGACTATATTTGTAAAACACGGTGGCTCGAATTGGAAACTCAGCCGAGTCAACTGGACGCAGATATTTCCAGTCCAGTCAAGTCACCAGGAATGCAAACCCTACCTTATGATGTAGAGTGGGTCTGGGACACTTTAGATGGACCAGAGAAGGCACGGTTGTAGGCCGAAGTGATCCGACTATTAGAACCTTAAAACATGTATATCTTGCAAACCAGAATGAGTTATTCGATGTACCATATATAAGTCCAGTCAAGTCACCAGGAATGCAACCCCTACCTTATGATGTAGAGTGGGTCTGGGACACTTTAGATGGACCAGAGAAGGCACGGTTGTAGGCCGAAGTGATCCGACTATTAGAACCTTAAAACATGTATATCTTGCAAACCAGAATGAGTTATTCGATGTACCATATATAAGTCCAGTCAAGTCACCAGGAATGCAACCCCTACCTTATGATGTAGAGTGGGTCTGGGACACTTTAGATGGACCAGAGAAGGCACGGTTGTAGGCCGAAGTGATCCGACTATTAGAACCTTAAAACATGTATATCTTGCAAACCAGAATGAGTTATTCGATGTACCATATATAATTTTGGGTAGAAGCTACTTTAGCCACCCAACCCTACTATGCCGGGTTGACCATGCCGAATTTGTTAGATTACATCAGATTGAAAGTCAAAAATTTATTTTATTTTCATTTTTACTATTTATAGTAAGTTCTAGTTTGATTATAACTCTTCATCCTTTCATCTTTTGCTCATAAAAATTAGGAGAATAACATGGTTAAGTCAAATAGGATACTTACTATTTTTAGCCGAAAACCATGAAGTCTAGTGGGAATCATGCCATCTATAAATAGTAAGTTTAATATCTATAGTAAGTCACGAATTTTAGGGAGTTTTGATTTTGAAACTTCTTCCAAGGTTTGGTATCAATATTTAAAGGGTTGTAAATTCGTTTTTATCGTCTATCAATTAATCTTCAAATTTCTAAAATTTATTTCTATTTTCTTATTTTCTTTTGTGGATTTGAGGCATATCTGTGAGGCATCTAGAGAAGCTCGGTGAATTTGGAGTAGTTATCCCCTTGAGCAAGACGGTGATTATCGACCTCATCACGTCCATTGAGCTTAGCTTGGTATTGACTCTTTAAGACTCATTGAGTCGGCTTATCCAACTCAATGTAGTTAGCAGAGTTCCTTGAGCCAAATCACACTGGGCTGATGAGGAGGTAAAAGGTAAATGAGATGTTCAAACTCCCGACCTCATCTATACGAGCTGGACCTAACATTTGACGGAGGCTGAAATGGATTTGGGCATTTTGGTTCTTCTTCTACATTGGAGGATATGTACATTGTATGTGGAGATGTGAAGAGATTTTTAGGGATTGGTAAATGTAGATCAGTCCAAAAATCTCTACTAATTTTTAGAGTTCTCTAGTGAATTCTTGTAAGAAAGATAGTGTAGGATAATTTATATGATTTCTAGAGTGTGTTTCCCATGGACAATTGCCACTTCTATTCATTCTTCTTGTAAAGTCGTTTAAAGGTCGATAGATGCTGGGTGTTGTAAATAAGCTGGCCAATACACAATTTCAGGTGAGTGAAATCTTTCTAGACTAAGGTGCTGAAGAATATTCTCTAGGCTACAAGAGGTGTGTTTAGGCTATACGGACAAAGGTGATGGCCGGCAGGAGTATGGCCATAAAGGGAACACCGATGGACATCAGATCTGTGACCTTCAGTTGACTTTAATCAGTTGAAGCATAGGGGTTTGATTTGTGAGAATGTCAAGGAGTTCCTGATACTTATGCCAGAGATTAATGACATGCCTATAAGACTCCATGAGGTGGGCTAAATATGCCAGTTTAGATTTGACCATTAGATTATTCAGATCGAGCGTTTTAGTGGGCCCCACTACAGTTGCGATAATTGAAAATATGTTTGGGACAAGACGTTTGAACTGTGGTCGTTATACATAGTTATTAAGCCGGATATGTAAACCTACGGTGTGGAGACCCTAGAGGAGAGAAATGTGATGGGTAGGCTTCTCTGGCCCTCTTTTCTATAAATACATATCTTAGTTCCCTCACCGACACAGAGAGAGAAAACCCTAGTTCCTATTGAGAGGTTTTCCTGAAGGATGTGAGGTGCGGAATATCAAGATTCCTCTTGGTGATATCGAAGCATCGGGAATGTCTTCGCAATCAAGTACGCTTTAAGATTATTGTGTTGAATCTCCATTATTGATGCATAAATGATCCGTCGATTCCACAATATAAGTATAACAAGAATTACTCAATTTCATGGATGAGCAACAACATTGAGCCTAGTAGCTAGGAATAACAACGATGGGTGTGCAGGACCTTGTAACCGCCACGATGGTAACAGGGTCAATTGATAGAGTTCATGAGTGGTGACATTTCCAAGCTAATATTTCATAGGAGTTGTTGGGGCTACGGTGGGGAATGGGATAAAGGCTCCTATCTTGGGAGATTTAACAAAGCCACCAAGTGTCAGGGATAGTGAGGATGTGAAGGGTGGTAAGGAAAAGGGACATATACAAACTCCTTACATGGGATGGGCGTAATCTGGCTAGTGAGTGCCCTATGAGACAGACTCTCAATGCCCTCCTAAAAAAGTTCAAAAAGAAAGAGGAGGGAGACAGCATGGAGTTGCAATTGGGTTGACGCAGCTTCTAATGCTATAAAAGGAAAGTATAAGAAATAAGAAAAGAAACTCAAATTGCACGCTCCAAGCTGATGAGGAAGGATCAATAACCTTCCTTTCCTACTTAAAGAGGTACACATCAATGGGAAGCCCACTCAAGCTATGTTGATGTACACATCAAAAACCATGATTTTGTCTAAGGAGAGGAGACAAAAATGACTAGGTCTGTCATGGGTGAAGGACTTGGGGAAAGATACTCAAAACGTATTCTTAAGGTGTGCCAGGGATGTTCAGCTATGCATTGGTTGGTGGGCCAACAAAACAAGAATCTTCATTATTTCAGTGGACGACTTTAAGGAGATTCTCACGCCCTTACTTATAATAGTACTGTCCATCATGAAAGAGGAACTTTGTGTACGATCCTTGTGTGCACGAGGGAAAAGCCAAGGTTGGATTGATCTCAACCTTATAGTTGATTGATGGCATTAAGGAAGATAAGATCTCGCATTTCCCAACTAAAGTCATGGGTAAGGGGAGAATTGACGCAGGGAAGGATGTGAGGTTGAGCACCGTCTTCCTTAAGAGGATAATTGTTCTGAATCCATGGAACTTCTCTGGACTCCTTATTGTGCAGCACGCCAACAACGCAGTAAGCCTAAATCCAATCTCAGTCCTCACTCACAAACGATAAACATGAAGAAATATAAACTAGAAATAGATCAAAGCAATCCAAAACAAACCACAAGACAAGATATACGTGGAAAAACCCCAATCTAGGGTAAAAAACCATGGATGCAAACTTCCACTATGAAGAACGAAGATTACAAGACAATATACTAAGAAGATTACAAGGAAATATACTAACCTCTCCCTTGGAAGTACAGAGAAAATCTCTTGCCCACACCTTAGAAATATTTCTCAATATTCACCTTAACCCTAGAATAGCCCTAGGGACCCCAATTTATAGTTTTGATAACTTCCCTTTCCGTATCCAAGTTGCGAAAGGACTTGCGACATGAAATCCGTGAAACTCCTTTCCGCATCCGAGTTGCCAAAGGACTTGCGACACGAAATCCGCGAAACTCCTTTCTGCATCCCAGCTGCGAAAGGACTTGTAACACGAAATCCGCGCATGTGGCCCCACTTCTCAACAATCTCCCACTTGGAGACACATCGCCATAAACCTTTGTCTTCTTCATTCGGAGTGCACCACCTTCCCATCTTCAAGCCTGAAGACCAATCAAAGCTGAACAGAGCTTCATCTTCTCTCGTGTGACCGCCTTGGTCAACATATCCGTAAGATTCTCACTTGTATGAATCTTCTTCAGAGCAATCGATCCATCTTCCAGTAACGAACGTATGAAGTGATATCTGATGGCAATATGCTTGGTCCTTGAATGAAAGACTGAATTCTTGGTCAAGTGTATTACACTCTGACTGTCACTGTACAGTTTGCAATCTTCTTGCTTCTTACCCAACTCTTCCATGAAACCTTGCATCCACACCATCTCCTTGCATGCTTCTGTAGCTGCAACATATTCTGCTTCTGTCGTACTGATAGATACTATCTTCTGTAACTGAAAGACCCAACTGACTGCAGCACTACTCAGAGTAAAGACATAACCTGTAGTGCTTCTCCTGCTGTCAATATCTCCTGTTAAATCTGAATCCACGTAGCCTTGTAGCTTGATTTTCGATCCACCATAACACAGCCTTACATCCTTAGTACATACCAAATATCTAAGGATCCACTTCACAGCTTCACAATGTTCCTTCCCGGGGTTGTTCATGAACCTGCTAATAACTCCCACTGCTTGAGCAATGTCTGGCCTCGTGCTCACCATAGCATACATGAGACTCCCAATAGCTGATGCATATGGGACTTTAGCCATGTAGTCCCATTCCTCCTGCGTCTTTGCCCCTTACTCCTTAGATAGCTTGAAGTGGTTGGCTAATGGAGTGCTAACCAGCTTAGCACCTCCTATATTGAATCGGTCAAGTACCTTGACTATGTACTCTGCCTGTGACAAAACTAGTTTCTTGTTTTCCCTGTCACGCTTTATCCTCATGCCTAGGATTTGTTTTGCAACTCCTAAATCCTTTATAGAAAATTCTCTAGACAATTGTCTTTTGAGATCTGAGATGTCCTTCATGCTTGAACCGGTCACAAGCATATCATCAACGTACAGAAGAAGAATGATGTATGACGTATCAAACTTCTTCAAGTAACAACAGTGGTTTTACATGACATCTCCTAAAGCCGTTTCCCGACATGAAACTGTCGAACTTCTTGTACCACTGCCTCGGGGCTTGCTTCAGGTCATATAAACTCTTCTTCAGTCTGTACACCTTGTTCTCCTTTTCTGGTGCCACGTATCCTGTCGGCTGATGCATATATATCTCTTCTTTAAGGTCCCCATGAAGAAAAGCTGTCTTAACATCTAGCTGCTCTAGATGTAAGTCCTCTGTAGCCACTATACTCAAGACCATGCGAATCGTAGACATTTTCACCACAGGTGAAAATATTTCAGTGAAATCGATACTTCCCTTTTATTGAAACCCTTTCACAACCAGTCTAGCCTTGTATCGTTTCGAACCATCATGCTCCTCCTTCAATCTGTAAACCCACTTGTTATGAAGAGCTTTCTTACCCTTAGGTAGAGTGACTAGCTCCCACGTACGATCCATCTCCTCATCCATGGCCTGCTCTCACTTAACCCGTGTATCCGACTTTAATGCCTCTTCAAAAACACTCTGGCTCACCATTATCTGTCAGCAGTAGATAATATAAGGAGGGTGAATATCGGACCGTGGGTCTCCTCTCTCGAGTAGACCTCCTCACAACCGGTGTATGTGGCTCTGCCTCATAATGCTCCTGTGTATGATCATCCTATGACGTTGTAACACTCGTGTCCGGTAACTCTTCCAACTCTACGAATTTCTTTTCTTTGACCTTATTTTCCTGCACATTGTCCTTATGCATCACTTTTTCATTGAAGACTACGTCCTTGCTTCTGATGATTTTCTTATTTTCTGCATCCCAAAACCTGTAGCCAAAATCATGCTGCCCGTAGCCTATAAACGTGCACCTCTTGGACTTCGCATCTAGCTTGTTTCTATGTTATGCATCAATGTGAACATATGAAGTGCAACCGAACACTCTGAGATGTGAAAGGTTCACTTCTTTCTTAGTCCACGTTTCTTCTGGTAGCCCACCATCCAATGGTGCTGAGGGACTTCTATTGATGAGATATGCGGCAGTATTCATAGCATCTCTCCAAAAAATCTTGGGCAACCTTGCATGTAACTTCATGCTCCTGGCGCGCTCAAGGATGGTCTTGTTAATGCGCTCAGCCACACCATTATACTGTGGTGTCCCTGGAATCATTTTCTGATGTTTGATTCCATTTGCTGCACAATACTCCTCAAATCTCTTATCACAATACTCTCCCCCATTATCAGATCTGAGACATTTTACTGTTTTACCTGTCTCATTTTCTACCATAACTTTCCACTTCTTAAATACATCAAATATATCAGATTTGTGCTTTAAGAAATAAATCCACAGTTTCCTACTAACATCATCAATAAATGAAACAAAATAATGTGAGCCACTAAGAGATGATACCTGTGCCGGTCCCCACACATTAGTGTGTACAAGCTCCAACAGATGCGTGTTTGGAGCGCATCCCGTCTTCTTGAAGCTTACTCTCTTCTGCTTGCCATACACGCAGTTCTCGCAGAATTCCAAGTCAATAGACTTTAGCCCTGGTAGCTTCCCTTTAGACAATGACACTTTCATCCCTTTCTCACTCATATGTCCCTATCTCTGATGCCATAACTGCCCATTCACTCCAGTTGATGCAACTGCGAGTGAACTATACGATCTTGAAGTCATGTACAAAGTACCTTCCTTTTTACCTCGAGATATCACCAAGGCACCTTTTGTGATCTTACAGGAATCACTGGTGAATGTCATCACATAACCGGTATCGGCCAACTGCCCCACAGAGATCAAGTTACGTTTCAACCTCGGTACATCTCTGACATCTTTCAATTTCAAGACCGTTCCGTCTTTCTGATTTACATGAACGTCTCCCTTTCCAACAATACTGCACGACTCATCATCACCCACGTAGACTCTCCCAAAGTCACCTGATACATAATTACGCAGAACTTCCTTACATGAAGTGGCATGAAATGAAGCACCCGAGTCTATAACCCAAGACTCATTCCTCACATCAAGAGACAAGATCAACGCTTCTGTGTTACTCTCCTCAGATTGATTCACTGAATCCTTCCTGCCTTGAGAGCTTCCTTCTTGTTTCTTAAGCGCCCTGCAATCACGTTTCATATGCCCCTTCTTGCCGCAATGCCAACACCCGTCTTTGTCTTTCGGTCCCTTGGACTTCTTCCTCGACTTAGAACGCCCGTGTTTATTGCCTCCTTCGTTCAACGATCTTCCTCTTCCTTCAACGTTTAGAGCATTCCTTGAATCCCCTGAAACTCCTGTTGCCTTCCTTCTAGATTCTTCACTGAGAATTAGACCGGCCACATCATCAAATTTTAGCTTTGTCGACCTTGAGGAATTGCTCACAGCAATCACCAAACCATCCCAACTGTCTGGCAAACTGGATAAGATCAATAACGCCCTGACCTCATCCTCAAAAATAATGCCAACAGATTCCAACTGGCTCGTGACTGTATTGAACTCGTTTAGATGTTCAGCCACGCTCCCACCATCTGACATCTTCATGTTGAATAGCTGTTTCATAAGATGAACCTTGTTGGATGTTGAGGGCTTTTCATACATGGTGGCTAGGGCTTCCATTAATTCTTTTATAGTTTTTACCTTAGTTATATTGAAGGTGACGCTTTTAGACAAAGAGAGTCGGATCATTCCTAAAGTCTTCCTATCCAGTAAAAACCATTCATCATCTGTCATCTTTTCTAGTTTCTTCTCTTTTCCTCCTAAAGGAATATAGAGGTCCTTCTGATACAGATAATCCTCCATCTGCATCTTCCAGAAGGCAAAGTTTGAACAATCAAACTTCTCAATTCTAGTTTTCCCTTCTTCTGTCATCGCTCCCAATAGAACTAAGCCAATAGCTCTGATACCAGTTGTTGCGCAGCATGCCAACAACGCAATGACACTAGATCCAATCTCAGTTCTCACCCACAAACGATAAACAGGAAGAAATATAAACTAGAAATAGATCAAAGCAATCCAAAACAAACCACAAGACAAGATATACGTGGCCCCAATCTAGGGTAAAAAACCACGGATGCAAACTTCCACTATGAAGAACGAAGATTACAAGGCAATATACTAACCTCTCCCTTAGAAGTACAGAGAAAATCCCTTGCCCACACCTTAGAAATATTTTCCAATATTCACCTTAACCCTAAAATAGCCCTAGGGACCCCAATTTATAGTTTTGACAACTTCCCTTTCCGCATCCCAGTTGCGAAAGGAGTTGCGACACGAAATCCGCGAAACTCCTTTCTACATCCCAGTTGCGAAAGGACTTGCGACACGAAATTCGTGAAACTCCTTTCCGCATCCCAGTTGCGAAAGGACTTGCGACACGAAATCCGCACATGTGGCTCCACTTCTCAACACTCCTCACATAGACTTCTTGAATCCACGAGAAGGAAAGCAAGTAAAATAAAAAATAAATTCTATAAAATTTGAAATTAATTGATGAATGAAAATAATTGAGTTCATAACCCTTTAAATAGGGATACCAAGCAATGCAAGAGAAATCAGAAGCAAACTACAACCAAAACTCCTCAAATTTGCAACTTACTATAAATAGTAAACTTACTATTTATAGACGGTCGTGATGTCTACTGGTGCGCAAGGTTTTCGGCCAAAAATAGTAAGTATCCTATTTGGCCTCATCAAGTTGTTCTCCTAATTATTCTAAACTCTTTTCAAGTTGGGCGCAACTCCTAAAGCCCCACGGATGAAGAGTTATAATGAAACTAAAACTTATTATTTATAGTAAAAACAGAATTAAAACGGGGAAACGACCTTCGATCTGGGGGTATTTCGCAAATCCGGCTTGCGCAACCCCGACATAGTGGGGTTGGGTGGATAAAGTAGCTCGTTCTACCCTAAAATCATATATTTTACGTTCGGTAACTCATTCAAGATTGCGAGATACGCCCGATCTAAGGTCTAATGGTCTGGATCACTTCTGTCGTCGACTGGGCCTTTTCTGATCCATCTTGGCCATGAAGTTGTCCGCGACCCGCTCTACATCAATACCCTCCACTTCAAAAGAACTCGTCTTGCTCTGGTTCATGATACTCGGTTAGGTCCGTGACATTGAAAGTCTATGAGATCGCCATGTCATCTAGAAGATCAACAACGTATGCGTTGTCATTGATCATTCAGATGATTGGTACTGGTCCAATCTTATTATTATTAAACTTGTTGTATGTCCTAGTCGGAAATATTTCTTTGCGCAGATGAACTATAACGAGGTCGCCCACCTCGAACACTTTTTGTCGTCGATGCTTGTCCGCTTACTCCTTGTATTTCTCGTTTGAGGCATGTAGCTTGGTTTGCACCTCCACATGCATGCCCATGATCCTGTCTGCCATGTGTTCTGCTGCAATGCTCATGCCTGGGAGTTTGGGCAGAGGGACTAAGTTAAGTGTGTGGCAAGGCACTTGTCTGTAAATAATCTAGAACGAGGATTTTCTTGTCGAGCGGTTCACTATGTTGTTGAATGCAAACTCCGCTTAAGAAAATGCCAAATCCCACTGCTTTGTTTTTTCTCCTAAAATACATCGAAGGAGGTTTCCCAATATGCGATTCACAAACTGAGTATGTTCATCAGTCTGTGGGTGGTAGGCGCTGCTGAATTGAAGTCGCGTATCGAATCGATTCCACAAAGTTTGCCAAAAGTGGCTAATGAACTTCGTGTCACGGTCAGAAGTAATAGACTTGGGAGCCCCGTGTAGCCGCACAACCTCTTTGAAGAATAGATTCCCCACATGTGTTGCGTTGAGAGTTTTCTTGCATGGGATAAAATGTGCCATTTTGGAAAAATGATCTACTACCACAAACACCGAATTCATGCCGCATTATGTTCGTGGGAAGCCAAGTACGAAGTCCATAGATAAGTCCTCCCAAGGGTCGTTAGGCACAGGTAATGGGGTGTAGAGGCCTGTATTTTTAAATTGACCCTTGGAAGTCTAACAAACATAATAACGTTGAAGTGTTTTTTCCGCATCACGTACCAATTGCGGCAAGTAATACCACTCTTCTACAAGTGCTTTTGTCTTGTCTCGCCAAAGGTGTCCACTAAGGCTACCTCCATGTAGCTCTTGGATGATCTGCTCCCTTAACGAACTTTTGGGGATGCATAGTCGATTCCCCTTGAAAAGGAACCCTTCTTGCATATGTAGGTCACTGGGATGACCTTCTTGGCATCTAATCCATGCGTCCTTGAAGTTATCGTCGTTACATATATGTCCTTGAGGCTTTCGAACCCGATAACCTCATTACTCATAATGACTAACAAAGTTGCACGGTGACTCAGTGCATCAGCTACTTTGTTCTGTTGCCTAGAATTATGTTTCAGCACGAACATGAATTCCTGCAAAAATGAGATCCACCTAGCATGCACATGGTTAACGTTAGATTGGCTAGTAATGAATTTAAGAGCTTGATGGTCTGTGTACAGTATGAATTCCCTTTGAATCAAATAATGTTGCCAGTGTCGCGGTGCCTAGATTACTATGTATAATTCGATCTCATATGTAGACCACTTCTTGTGTGCATCGCTAAGTTTCTCACTGTAGAAGGCTACCGGTCTACCTTCTTGAGACAAAACTCCTCCATTTTCGACATATGAGGCATCACATTTAACTTTAAACAGTTCGTCGAAGTTGGAAAGTACAAGAACTAGAGTCGTCAACAACCTGCGCTTAATTTCAACAAAGCTCCTGTCAACTTCGTCAGCCCACTGAAACTGCCCCTTCTTCAAGCAATTTGTGATTGGTGACACAATGGTACTAAAAATTTTCACAAACCGACGATAGAATGTTGTCAGTACATGAAAGCTTCGCACTTCGTGAATATTTGTGAGAATCGACCATTCTCTGATTGCCTTTATCTTTTCCTCATCCACCCAAATGCCCATGGATGTTACTACAAAGCCCAAAAACAATAGGCTATCGGTCATGAAGCTGCACTTTTTTATATTGAGATACAATTTATTTTCAGTGAGCACTTGAAGGACTTTCTTGAGGTGTTCTATATGGGTGGTTTCGTCTTGACTGTATATCAAAATATCATCGAAATAGACCATAACGAATCACCCAATGAAGGGTTTCGGAACTTGGTTCATCAACCTCATGATGTGCTAGGCGTGTTCAAAAGACCAAAGGGCATGACCATTCATTCGTACGATCCTTACTTGGTCTTAAAGGTCGTCTTCCACTCATCACCCGGCCGTATTCGAATCTGATGCTAGCTGCTCCTCATATCCAATTTCGAGAATAATTTTGCACCCTCAAGCATGTCCAACATATCGTCTAACCGTGGTATGGGAAACCTGTATTTTATGGTGATTTTGTTGATGGCCCTGCTGTCGACACACATACGCCAACTCCCATCTTTCTTAGGAGTTAATAGAGCAGGTACGACGCATGAGCTCATGCTTTCTTAGATGAGACCCTTACGGATCAGTTCCTCCACTTGCCCTTGTAGAATTTCGCAGCCCTTGCAGAATTTCGCACTCCTTTGGACTCATCTGATAGTGATGACAATTTGGTAAGCTAGACCTAGGGACAAGGTCGATATGGTGCTGGATATCTCGCATGGGAGGTAATCCATCGGGAAGGTCATCAGGCCAAATTTTTTTAAACTCATGCAGTAAGGGTTTTAATTCATCAGGGATGTTGGTGGGATTGAGTTCCTTCCCTTTCACGATTAGTGCATATGCCTGTCATGTTTCTTTGGATTCCTCCATGAAGTCCCCTATGGTTAAGAGAAAATGACCTTCCACTTTATAAGTTTCGGGTGGTCCCTCTGGATCCATAGGGGCCAATATGGTTTTCCGGCCGTCCTTGATGGAGATATATACGTTATCTCGTCCTTTATGAGTGGTGTCACGGTCAGATTACCAAGTTCGACTGAGTAGTATATGACATGCTTCCATGTCAACCATATCACATACTACTTCATCCTTATAATGTTTGCCAATTGAAAATGATATGGTGCGCTGTTCAGTTACCTTTGTTTCACTGACCTTCTTGATCCAACCGATCATATATGGGGAGGGATGACGCTTCGTTTTCAATTGTAGTTTTTCTACCATTACCTTGGAGATGATGTTCTCGCTGCTCCCTCTGTTAATGATCACATCATAGACTTTTCGATTCACTGTACACGTAGTTCGGAAGATGTTATGCCGTTGTGGGTGTACTTCTTTCCTTAGCGCGTATAATAATCGCATCACGATGAGTGATTCACTATGATCCTGTTGAACCCAACCTGACTCATCCGCCTCATCTTCTGCGGCGTGCTTCGGTTCCTCAATACCTGGATCATCGTCGGCATTTTTAGCACTACCATCATTAATGGCGAGGTTTTCCACTTATCGCTGGGGACAAGTATTTAACAGGTGACCTGGTTGGCCACAACGAAAGCAATGATCTTCCCTTGGCCGAGCATAGGGGTTTAGGATCCTTCTTGCCCAGCGGTAGTCGATACGCCCCTTTGGGGCCTAGTTTGCCCGCTTCATTGATCGCGGTTCACAGGTGTAGGAGATTGAATGCGTGCTCCCATGGGCTCCTTCCCCTTGGGCTGTGGAGCTCCCTGGGGTGGACTTGCCGCAGCGACCCTTGCGGTAGGATAGGTCCTTTTGTTAGGACATTCAAGTTGCTCTTCCACCCAGGTAGCAAACTTGATTGCGTCATTCATCGTCCTGACAGATTGCATCTGGACCTGATCTTGGATCGCCATACACAATCTACCGTTGAATCGGGCAACTTGCTGCGATTTAGTCTCGACCAAATTGTTAAGCGTCGCCAGGCGGTAAAATTCTTTTGCGTACTCTCTCACTGACCGACTACCCTATCGATAATTATGGTATTGTTGGAATAATACTTGATCGTAGTCTGTAACACCTCAAATTTTTGCTATTTTGAATTACCAAAATCCTTAAAATTTTCTTTTTTTTTTAATAACTAGCCACGTCATCACTTATTGACCCTTGACACTCAAGATGGGCTTATACGTGGCTGGTACCGATAAAGAACCGGACTAATAAGATTGATCCACTGTATAAAACCAATGAATCCAACCGATCACTTAAATATCGAGTTTAGCCCCATGATTTGTTCACATAGGGCCCAAATCTAACCGACCTACCACCGACTAACCAAACAACCATAACTAAATTAGAGATCTACCCAAACCCGAGCCAGCTATGAATCAGACCTTGATTAATAAACCAAATCATCCTAGTTACTCTTTTAACCTAAAACCGACGGTTTAGAGTGATCATGACCGAATCACCATTTTTTGCTAATTTTGAATAGGCCATACTGTGAACTTAGTTAATCCATACCTCAACCACTGCGCCTAAGAAATCTCCCTACCCAATTTATTCCAGAAGTGCCCCAATTACCCGAACAAGCTTAGACCACTCGTTAGTGGGCCGTTAGTTCCAAAATTATAGAGTAATGTCCATCCCATTGGGCTTGTGGTCCATCGCAGGAAATGGAATCAAACGACACCTGGAAATAGATGATTTGTGCTGTCCAGTCGACACTTGTAAAATACAACTCTCCCAAGCATTGGCTAAAAGTCTGAATTTTAAAACAAATGGCCCCACCACTTAGGACAATAAAATAGGAGATCTTAGCCATCGGATTCCACCCAAATTTGTACCATAGGTTGAAGATAGTTTTCGGCACTCGTCCGCCAAATCTGACCCCCGATCGAGAAACGATGACCATTGATTATAAATCGGACCATTGCGACAAAACCCTGCATCCGTTTGCCGTCAAACTTTGCATAGCCCTTCATCGGACCATGGGGCACTCATCCCATGAATTAGATGGGCCATAGGGTCATTAGGGCATCCTTAACAGCCAGATATGGGCCCCACAAGGCCATTTGGAGCACTTAACAGAACCCCAGGGCCATCTGATTTAATTTCAGGGTATATAACCCATTTCAACCCTCTCTCCCTCATTTCTACAACCATTTCCAGTAGCTGAGAAAGGAGAGAGAGAGGAGCGAGAGAGAGAGAGAAAGGAGAGAGAGAGGAGAGAGAAGAGGGGGAGAGAGAGTGGTGTGTGGGTGCTTGTTGTGCTTGGGGACTGGAATTTCCCACACAATCATCTTCATATTGTCGGGAATTTCTACTTGATCGCCATAGGAACGAGCTACGTTCAGTCTAAGGTAAAAATGTGAACTCCCATCCATCTCTCCCTACCTATAAACTATATGCATACACCTTATAGCGGAATTTGTATGATGCAGGGTTCTGGCACGTCAAGTTTGCAAACCCATCGACACTAGAGAAACTTCAAGGACCCCCAAACGACAATAGGTGCGGACCATTACCTTTAGGTGGCCGATTATCGTGCTTAGCGTAGATTTAGTGAATGTGTGTGGTGCATTGTTATTGCATGTTGCTGGAATTTCTTCTGGAATGCATGATTGGGACTATTGGTCTATGATTTCCTAAAAGTGAGGGATGGGGTTTAGGTCCGAACATCCCCAAATGCGTGGATGCTGATTTGCATGTCTAATTAGGGTGTAAGCTTTCAATTTCCCCGAGTGTTGTTGATTTGCTGTTGAATCTTGTTGTATGTCATTTATGCTAGGCATTGCAGGAATGAAAGTTGACAAATTGTTAAATCACTGAATTAATTGCATACAATTCCCACTACATGACTGATTTGTATGATTTATGTTGGCGTATGTGAAATTGAATTGTTGTGAATGGGTGTATGGCTGTCCATCTTGTTAAATGGTTGGAATGTGATGAACATGACCCTTATAAATTTGGTAGAGTTTAGTGTTTACTGGCTAGGTACTTAACTTGCTGAAATCATGCTTATCATGTGTGATATATCCTTGAATTTGATGATACATGCTGTTTACTAGTGCATAGGCCCCTTATGGATTGGCCGATTAACTGAAATCACTTGGGCGACCTTTCGTTGGACTTGCCCACGAGTAAATCTAGCCCGATTGGTTAAACTGTAAGTTGTTGGCCGTAGTTGTACTACAAGAGACGCCGTTCTTAGGCCGGTCAGTTTACAGTTCAGTTTGTCGGGGTATATTAGCTCACAAGTCAGCCATCCTTGTATGTTAACCCTGTTTGAACACGCCTGTATGAAACCGAAGTACTGTAAGACCTTTGCGCCCACTATCAACCGTGGTTCATGGCCCACAAGACTCATGAGCCAGGGATGGTGGTATGTGACACTATGCCCGTGCTGTCAGCCCACGCTGAGGCGACGAGCCTCCCCGTAGTGACCAGTGAGCACTTAAATTCGTGAGCCGGGGATGGTGGTATGGGATACTATGCCCGTGCTGTCGGCTTATGCTAGGGTGAAGACCTCCCCATAGTGACTGCGAGTAGGACATTAAAGTCCCAATATTTTTCGTCTGAGCTTAAGAATCATGGGATTGACGAACCCACGAGGGCTAAGGATCGTGAGAGTCACATGACCACGACCTTTGTGTCACACGATCTGGTTAGGGCAATGTTTCCGCTGTGGGTATTCCGGTTTCCCTAATCTGCTGGGTGAATGAATCTAATTAATCATCTGGGCTAACATGTTACATGACATTGCATTATCTATTGTGGTGATTCGGCAGTCGAGGTTGTAACTGAGGGAGTGTTGGTCATTGCGATCGTTAGATGTCATCGCTTGAGAGAGTGTTGGTGGTGAGGAGCATGCATCATATCATTAAGCCATGCATTGTATTAATTAACAGTACTTAGAATTTTATAATGTATGGTTCATTAAATTTATTCTATGTATGATAATTTATGTGGCCTATTGCTAATGGTACCACTGAGTTAGCTACTCACTCTCACTCTAGGATAGTGTTCCAAAACACCAACCAGAACCTGTTATAGATGCAGGGTCGATATAGCTGGATGTGTTGGAGGATGCAGGCATGGACAATGAGGAGGAGCGAGCGTACTATCAGACTTCCGACGGTTTTCTTCCAATTTATGTTTGGATGATCGCGGGACATGGGCCAGGGCCCTAGTTGATTTGGGACGAGATATTTATCTGGGTCGGACTAGTTCCCAGTTTGGGTTTTCTTGGCACTATATTTTGGATATCTTACAGGTTTAATGGCTCGTATTTACATTTTATGATATTCTCACGCTTATGGTTTGCTTAACTCCTCATTGCTTATGAATAAACTCAAATGTATTGGAATTTGGAGCCCATTGGGGCACACATGGCACCCGGGAATTCGGGAGCCGAGTTCCTACTCGGCCCTTGAAATTCAGGGCATTACATAGTCACTAGGTAGGAATCGGGCATGTAGTAGTTGCTTCATCCGCTGCCATGTGCGGATTGGTGCTTTCATCTGCATGGTCCGTGCGAGTTGCAGTTGTTCCCACCAAGCTGAAGCTCCACCCTCAACTTGTAGGCCACAAGCTTGACCTTTTTTGCTTTAGGAATGTCCATATAGTTGAAGAATCGCTCAACTTTAGAAAGCCAATCGAGAAAATCCTCAATGTGTAGTTGGCTATTGAAGCTAGGAATATCAACCCTCATCTTGAACTCCCAATTTGTTCGATCTACTTGATCGCCACATTGTCTAGGGTGTTGGAAGATTATGTTGTCTATCTCCTCCTCACTGGATCCCCCTTCCTTAGGAATGACCCTTGGATACATTGCCGGTACTACCCTGCGGTCAGGGCGATTACGAGTCTCAACAATTGGTGGTGGAGGATTATACCAGGAACACGGAGCTGTCCTAGGGTCTCCACTATGCGATCCGCCAAGCGATCTTCCATGCAATCGATGGAAGCCTACAGCTCTTGCATGGCTTGCCGATTCTCTCACTGCGTTGCTTCGAAAGCCGTTAAAAGATGATTTTATGGAGCACTGTCCATGGGATTGTTGCTCGACCCATCGTTAGAAGCCATCGATCCGAGGAGAAAGCCTCGCTCTGATACCAATTGACGCAGGGAAGGACGTGAGGTCAAGCGCCGTCTTCCTTAAGAGGATAACTGTTCTGAATCCACCAAACTTCTCTGGACTCCTCATAGAGACTTCTCGAATCCACGAGAAGGAAAACAAGCAAAATAGAAAATAAATTCTATAAAATTCAAAATTAATTGATGAATGAAAATAAACGAGTTCACAGCCTTTTAAATAGGGATACCAAGCAATGGAAGAGAAATCATAAGCGAACTACAACTAAAACTCCTAAAATTTGCAACTTATCATAAATAGTAAACTTACTATTTATAGACAGTCGTGATGTCTACTAGTGCACAAGGTTTTTGGCCAAAAATAGTAAGTATCCTATTTGGCCTCACTAATCTATTCTCCTAATTATACTAAGCTCTTTTCATGTTGGGCGCAACTCCTAAAGCCCCACGGATGAAGAGTTATAATGAAACTAAAACTTATTATTTATAGTAAAAATGGAATTAATATAGGGAAATGACCGTCAATCTGGGGGTATTTCGCAAATCTGGCTTGCGTAACCCTGCATAGCGGGGTTGGGTGGCTAAAGCAGCTCGTTCTACCCCAAAATCATATATTTTTCGTCCGGTAACTCATTCCGAATTGGAGATACGCCCGATTTAAGGTCCGGCAGTCCGGATCACTTCTGTCGTCAACTGAGCCTTTTCTGATCCATCTTGGCCATGAAGTTGTCCACAACCCACTCTACATCAAGAATGCCCGGCTCCAACATGCAAGGATTAGTGAATCAGACATCAACTAAGGTCGTTATGAGATTCTCTCCACGAGATGGAAATGGGATGACAAGATCATCAATGAAGAATTGTTGAATGAATGGAACATTGCATGGTGATCAATTTTAGATAATGTAAAAATTAATTTGGAGAAGATGATTGTTGCTTTTTCTTGATTATTTAAAAAAAAAAGAATGCAACAAATTTATAAAAGAAAGGTTGGAAATAAATTCCTAATTGGAGAAAAAAATCAAAATACAATTAGGCAGAAGAACAAAAGAGAAAAAAATGTAATGGGAAATATAATGTTACCTAATACTCCCACTCGAGTTGGTGTAAGAAGATCTGTAGCGCCCAAATTGTCAATTAAGAGATGAAAATGGTACTACCTAAGTGCATTGGTAACACATATGCAAGTCGATGTTGGGAGAATATGTAACATGTGTAGAGGATGCCATAAGATATATATATATATATATATATATATATATATATATATATATATATATATATATATATATATATATATATATATATATATATATATATATATATATCCGAACAATATGGGAATCAATCTCATTTGCTTGGTGTGCTCATGGAAAACCGGATTATTGGCAATGTGAAAAGCGGCCTAATTGTCACAACGAAGATTCGTGGGTTGGGAATGTTGAAGCTTGAAATTTGAAAGAAGAGCTTTGAGCCAAATGAATTTGCATGTAGCATTGGCCATGACACAGTATTCAACCTTAGTAGATGACCCATGAAATAATAGTCTAATTTTTATTTTCCAAGAAAGTGGATTGTGGCCAAACATGGTGAAATATCCCATATATAGTAGAACATCTTGTCTTGACACAAGTGGTCCAATTTGAGTCAGAATGAGTGGAGAGTTGAAGAGAGCTTTTTGAGGACATAAAAATGCCTATCCCATAAAATATTTAAGATAGTGTAAGATTCGAATAGCTGTATCATAATGAGGTTGGCAAGGAGCTTGCATGAATTGATTGAGGATGTTGACCAAATAAGCGATCACAATTCTGGTGATGATTAAGTAGATGAGACATCCAAGAAGTGTTGAGGGTCAAATATTGCATATTGGACCCCATTTATTACTTGGTTTTATGAACATGATAATGCTTAATGTTCTATTTTACTCATTTTGTGTTGCAAGGTGAATTTAAGAGCTTGCATTGAAAATGGTGCTAAAGCATGGATTTGATGCTCAAGAATCACTAAGGCAAGGGATGGATCTTAGAAGGCCAAGATTGAAGAATTCAATTGCTAAAGATCCAAGAAAACCAAGTGAGGAATGAAGAGAATCAAATATTTGAAGTGAAGAAATGGATCCTGAAATTGTCCTGAAAACAAACATATTCCTGAAAGTGTCCTGAAGAAGCATATTCTGAAATTCTGGGTCATTCTATGAAATTGTGCAGAGTGAAGCCTATTTTAGGAAGCTGCGTAAATTTGAGGCGATTTTTAGAGTTTTCCAATTAGGTGTGAAAGTTGGAGTTCCACAACTATAAATAGGACTCCCTTGGATGCTCTTAGGCATCTTCTAGGGTTTGTGGAGTGGAGCAAAAGCATGGAGAAGCCGTCGCGAAGAGTTTTTCTTCCATTTCCTTAGTTGTTTTTATGCTTTTCTTAAGAGATTCTAGTTCAATCATGTCTATGGATGGCTAAACCTCTTAGCTAGGGCTAACAGGTGAAGCTTGTAGTGTGATGGGATGTTTCTATTGCTTTGATTTATGTTTATATTGAACTCTCTTTGATTCTAGTTTGATTATAAGGAATGCTTTCAGTTTTTAATGGTTTGTTGTGACTCAAATTACAATGGATCTGCGATAGCTTTGAGTATGTTCTTTTCATGTTTTGGAATTGTGAATCTAGGAAATCCTGTTGTTCACCATCGTCCCTTGGGCATGGTTGGATGATGGAATCCTCCTGTTGTTCACCATCGTCCCTTGGGCATGGTTGGATGATGGAATCCTCCCTAATTTTCACTATTCTCTCGGATTGATTGTGGGATTGGTAAATCCTATTGTGAGCCATTGTCTCATGGGCATGGTTTTGTGATGGAATCACTTCTAGTTCTCACACTGCTCTTCCATTGAGAATTAGGTCAAAGGAAGTTCAGATTTGATTTTACTGAGATATTTTTCAATTGGATAAGATGGGACTCTGATTCCGGTTGTGTTCATGAATCGAGCATAAATCTCCCTGATCTCTATAAGTGGATCCTTGGAAACCCTAGTTTCCCACCTTTGAATTTCTTAAGTTTTTCATTAAATCTCTCTTAATTACTCTCTATACTTCCATTTCATCTTTTTCTAGTTCTTCTTCTAGCTGCTTTCAGAATACTCACGAAATTAGTTCCAGTGGATTCAACCTCGGTCTCATCAAGATTATTACTACATCGCGACCCTACATTTGGGGTTGTGAACAAGTTTTTGGCACCGTTACCGGGGATTAATGGTTGCATTTTTCTGAGATTAACTAGTTTTAGAATTAGGTTAAGATTATAGTTTTTCTATTTTCTATTTTTAAGGTTTGTTTTCTATTTTTAGAAACTTTCTAATTATAGGTTTAGAACTTTCCTAATCAGTTTTTTTTAGAAACTTTCCTTTTCTGTTTTAAGAAACTAATTTATTTAATAATTCTAAGACAAGAAAAGATAAGATAATATAGGATAAGATAAGATAAGATAAGATAGGATAGGATAAGATAAGATAAGATAAGATAGATAAGATAAGATAAGATAAGATAAGATAAGATAAGATAAGGGTTATTTCTAATTTGTTTTTAGAAACTAACTTAGCTTTCTAGGTTTAGAAACTTACTTTTTCGTTTTTAGAAACTTTCTTTTTTCGTTTTTAGAAACTAGGCTTTTTTTTTTAGAAACTTTCCTAATTTCTTTTTAGAAACTAGGTTGCTCTTTTAGAAACTTTCCTTTTTAGTTTTAGACACTAACTCATCTTTCTATTTTTATTTTTAGAAACTTTCTTATTTCTTTTTTAGAAACTAATTTACTTTCCTTTTTCTTTTGCAGGATCCTAATATAGATCTCCTCCAATCTGGTAACTTCCTTTTAACTTCTCCTCTACTTACTTTCCATATTGCTATAGGATTTTTCTTTTATTCTTTTTTTAAGATTAGATTCAGAGCTAGGGTTTCACCATACAAGAGTGAGAACGTCAATATGCTGAGCTAGTTTTAGAGCATGCGAGAAATTGTGAAGGGTTGTCAGATGATTATATGAGGAAACAACTCATGTCTCAAAATTTTTCTAAAACCATCATCAAGAGCCGAACGGAATACAATGCTCCACCGGTTAAGAAATCCTTACTCGATCATATGCGGGTGAACAATTACACCCAACGGATTAAGAAAATAGTACGTGAGTGTTGGGGTTATCATAACTATAGGAGTGAGAATTATTATCACCCATTAGACAAGAAGAAAACAATGAAAGATTATATTATGGGTGATAGTATATATCAACAACCATCAGATTCTCCCACCTATAATCCGTATGACTATAATTAGTGGAAACATCAATGTTGGGAAGATGACCAGCATGACATCATAGTGAACATTATCTTGGGTCCTCTGCCTTTGAAACCCAATCAGAAACGATCCAAGAGGAGTCACTTCAGGGTTACACAGACAATTTTGTTGGCATTAGAAGAACGATAGAAGTGTTTGAATCGCGCCTCAATAAGCTAATGGAGGCTAGTTCACCTCAGCCTCAACCCAACCCAATTCTTCATTCCTAACTCCCTACTTATGATCAGTGGAAACATCAAGATTGGGAAGCTAAATCAACAATGCAACATAGTGACAATTCTCTTGGGTCCTATACCTCTGAGATCCAACAAGAAACGATCCAAGAGAATTCACTTCAGAATTCCATACAAACTCTAGAGCTCAGTCAACAAAACACACTCCAGAGATTTCAAGAACTTATAAAAGATATACAACAATGGGGTTCACGTAATGTCATTATGGCGAATACTGAAATTGAGAAAGAAGAGTTGGATTGTGTTAATGAGCATATGGTTTAATTTTTCGAAGAGTTGATCTTGACGAGGGTCTAAAGGAATGATCAAGAGACGTGAGTGTCTTTCAAATATAATGATAATGACACACTTCACTCACATGACACAATAAATAAGGTAAAACATATGAATACTCATATTAGAACTCAAGTGAATAGGTCAACGCGTTTATTTAGAAAGATGACAAACATCGCAGTGAGAATTATGAGAAAAATAGTACTAGAAGTAGAAGAGAGACTAAAGAGGCAAGCCATATAAGAATGTCCCAGACACATGTGCCAAAGTTTAAAGCCATGAGTGTGAATAATGGGCATGGCCATTAGTATGGCAATGGGTGATGGGATCTAATGATAGAGTCCATTTTGTACTTCATTGTAACGTCTTGAATTTTTGCTATTTTGGATTTCCAAAAATTCATATATTTTTTTTTTTATATAACTAGCCTACGCTGTTATTTACTGACCCTTGACGCTTGAGGTGAGCCTATACATAGGTGATACCAATAAAGAACCGTATGAATTCGATTAATTAACCATATGAAGCCAATGAATCTGCCCAATTACTTAAATGTCAAGTCAGTATTGTGATTTGTTCATCTAGGGTCCAAATCTAGCTAACCTATCACTGACCAATCACGACAACTATAACCAAATAAATCAAATCAACCTAGTTACTCGTTTAGCCTAAGAACCAATGATTTAGAGTAATCATGACTGAATTGCCATTTTTGCTAAATTTCAAATAAGTCACACTATAAACTTAGTTAATCCAAATCATAACAACTACATACAAGAAATCTTCCTACCCAATTCATTAAAAAAATGTCCTGATTATCCGAATAAGCTTTAGACTGCTCATTAGTGGGCCACTACACCTGAGGCTGTAGAAAGACGTTCGTCTTAGTGGGCTTGATGTCCATCGCGGGTGATGAACCAAGAAAGTGCTCAGAACTACTCAACTTAGTTAGAGACCTAGTGCTTGAAATGCACAAATACCCAAGGCTGAAACCTGAAACTTAAGTGAAATGAATGTCCCACTCTTTCGCGAAGTTGTGGCTTTTCGACTATTAGATCGCAACTAAAGTCGGGGTATTGACTAAAGATATTTTTCCACACATATCCATATAACCATGGCCCCGATCAACCATCGGTGACCGTTGAACAGATTTCTGATCTCACCCATTGATCGACGCATTCAAAAGGCGGTCCGATCGTATCCCTACATAGATCATCATTAGGGCTATTTATCCTACGGTGTATATCAACTCCTACACCCCATAGTGAGATCCAAAGGTTAAAAACACCCTCCCATAGGGCTAGTATAATAAAAACCTAGCCCTTAGGGCCATTTGTACAATTTTTGGAACTATATAAGACCTTCATTTGGGCACCCCCTTCTCCCATACGAATTTCATGCCCTAGCTTGGGTGAAGGAGAAGAGAGAGAAACAGAGAGATTGAGAGAAAAAGGAAGAGAGAGAGAGAGAGAGAGAGAGAGAGAGAGAGAGAGAGAGAGAGAGAGAGAGAGAGAGAGAGAGAGTGTGTGTGTGTTTTGTGTGTATGAGGGAAATCTTGATGCTTGTAGGGTTGGTATTTCTTCAACCAAACCTTTGGCAACTACCAAATCAATCCATGCCAAGAAGGTGAGAATTATATATTACCCTTCAATTAAGCAACCTAATGTAGATTTCTAGTTATTAATGGTGTTTTTTCTTGATTTTGATTTAGGAGCTCAAAATCGGAGATTCCTTCTTAGAGGTGCGGACCATTACTCTTAGGTGCCAATTATTGAGCTAATTTTGTAATTAATGGTTTATGTAGTGAATGGATGATCACACGCTAACTAGTGTGTACACTTTCAATTGATTGCCCTTCATAAATTGCAAATTTTGTGTAATATAGCTTGAACATTTGATTGCATGCTACAATAGGGTGAGATTGTTGAGATTTCATGTTCATGCTTCGTATTATTCTCCTACATATCTGCCTAATTTTGCCTTTTCACATATAAATTATGATGATTTGTGTAGTACGCCCGCATGTTCGATAAAATGCCTAAATCAAGTAGAATTTTCATGATTTGCTATTTTGTACTCTTTCCTGTAGTTGTGATAATTAATTTATTAAGTATATTGATTGATTGTGGCTATTTAGTTAATTGGGTTGGCCGACAAACCATAAATTTATGAGGGCAGCCCTGTTTGGGTTGGTCGCCCTAAACTAGTCCGATTTATTCGTGGCGAACGCTGATAACCGACAGTAGTCGGACTACACGGGATGCTTGCGCCCAATGCCGATTACGCCGAGGTTTGCCCGAGTCAACCGAACTAGCCTAATAAGTCAACCAATCATATGTGTCCACCATGTATGTTCTTGTCTATTTGAATCTGGAGCACCCCCATATTCTGGAGAGGCCTACTAATAACCGTAAGTGATACGATCCCCAAGTCTCAGGAGTCGGGCATGGTGGTATGGGACACTATGTCCATACTGTTGGCCTACAATGGGGTGATGAGCCTCCCCGTAGTGACCAATGAGCAACAAATAAGACTAGGAGCCTAGTACATCAAATTGTAATGATGCCACAACTGTTCTACAATTGTGTGGACGCCCTCCACCCGTCGATGGGTGGCCTAACCCTATGCGTCCGGTTGTGTCATCCGGGTCCTGAGTGATCGGTCGGGCCAATTGGCCAGGCCAGTGTTAGCCTCACATTAATTGGGAGTTGTTATCTGGGTGGTAAACCTTAATATGGATCAAGGATCATAGGCAAAAAGCTGCTATGGCTGCCATGGGCCTAGCAATCAGGATAAGGCCATTGATTATGTGGATATGTTCCAGCTTCCCCAATTTTGATGGATGAACAGACTTAATTAATTCACTTGGTTAACACGAACACACTCATCACATCGCATTAGTTTAGGCTATAGCGACTTGGGAGTTGTGGTTGCGTGTTTAGGGAATGTTAGCATTTGCGAATGTGGTGTCGGAGCTGCTTATGAGGGAGTGTTGGATTGTGTGGGCATGCATCATCTCATACAAGATACATGTGCATTAATAAGAGTATTTAGGAACTGGGTGTTTAAGTTGCTTTATCATTACTTGTGCTAATGAAATCAATAACATGTGTAACTTAGAGTTAATGGAACTACTGAGTTGATCACTCACTCCCACTCTGGAACAATGTTTTAAAACACCTACCAGGCACTATTTAGATGCAGATACTATGGAGTCCGATGCGTTGGAGGAGGCACACACAAACTCAGAGGAGTCCTCGTACTTCTAGTTACTAGGTGGGCCGATGTCCGACAACTGCGGGATGTCAATGAGATTTTAGAGTTGACGCATTTTGTATTTTTGGAACTGTAAATTTTTCTCAGCTGTAGTCCAGTACTCTGGATAGACATATTTTACTTGTTAACTGATTTACTTACGTTAAAATTTATGTTTATTCCAGGGTACATCACATAGTTTATTTTAATTCTATGAACTGCTTAAATGTCAAGTTAAATGAATTGTAGAATCCTGCTTCCACAAAGCATAAGTGGCACCCAAGATATCAGGAGTCGAGTATTTACTCAGCCTCCAAAATCCGAGGCGTTACATTCACCCACTCGAATCAGCTTCTCGATGCCAGGTCCTGAAAAATACAAAAGGTTGGAAAGAATATGGTAGCGCAGTTAAGCTTTTGGGTTAGTTTGTTAACAGATAAAAGGTTAAAATGAAAACTAGGCACATATAAAATATCATGCAATGCCAGATTTTTGAATAATTGAACAAAGGTGGGCGACAGAGTTCTGGTGCAAGCAAAGGAATTTTCGTCGAGGAATACATTGACGGACAAGCTGATGGTGGGGTTTGGTGGTTGGGAAAATTGGCCGGCAACAAAGGGGTTATAGTTACAAGTATCAGAGGTGGGTTAATGTGGCAGGCATGGGGCTGCGGTGTTGGGTTTGTTCTAGAGGAAACAATAGGTGGGATAGGGTTTGGGCAGGGAGAGGTTTAAGTTGGATGACTATGGGTGCAAAATTGTGGGTGGATCACGCTCACGGGTAACTTTTCTAGGCTTTTGTTGTGTATTTGAGGCGTTTGTGTATTATATTTGACTTGGAGTCACCACTAGCCAATTATACAGATTTTCATGGTTGGTTAGACCCTGTAGAAACCTTAGGAGAAGAAATTGTTGGATTCCCTATACTAAATGACTCCTAATCTACGGTCGGAAATTTTGGGTAAGGGACCACTATTATATAGAGAGAAAGTGTTAGGCGCCCTCTTTGCCTATAAAAGCGTACACTATCCACTTCACAACACTAAACGAAATATTAAAGATTATGTGGGTTCTTATACACTAATGATGCAAATGTGTGTGCAATGCAGTATGACAATGCAATGCTTACAACAAGAGATGGCCCGGGTCAGATAAATCTACCCTGACTCACCCACTTGAAGAAGTTGTCAAAGCCTAATCAATCTAAGTTTTTGATGGGCAAGATCTGGTAAACCAATGAGTTGCAGAGTACACACTTAGACCGACTAAACTAGTAGGGGGTTGGAGTGGAGAGAATTAAGTATGAATGAAACTGATTAGAGTTGAGTGAATGGGTGGGCAATTTATCGTAAGGGTAGACTTGAGTGGATGGATTGGTGCTTTGGTGTCTCATGTGGCTGTGGCTAGGCTTGGCTAAGTTAACGTAGGTTGGAACTTCTCTCCTTCAACTCTTGCTTCTCCTTAGTGGAGGGATGGGAGATGTGTAGTGGAGGATGTGAGGTGATTTGGTGTGTGGAGGATTACAATATCTAGAGATGTGGAGGATGGTTTGGAATGAAATGGAATGAAGTATTTATAGACTTTTAGGGTGACATTTTGGTTATTCTTGAAAAGCCAGGGGTGAATGAGGCTCCAAAGGCTGAGATTGGCTGCTGCCACATGGCGCAATCGGAGCAGTTAGATCAAATAGTAAAGGTGTAATTTCGGCCAAAGGTAGGGGCAATGGGGTCTTTTTCTCTTCCAATGCATTTATTAAGGAGCCTAGCCTATGTTATCACCCCACCTAACCTTTCTGCGAAAGATGGAGGTTGTCCACATGACAGGCAACACACTTTGTGCCACCCACTACATGGATTGCCCCCATTTTTTTACAGGGGGTCCCTAAGGTTGTGTATTCCCTCTGGTTTTCCCGAACTTGCATTATTGTGGTTAAAAGTGCTATTGGGCTTAGGTATGGGCTCGAACTAGGCTTGGTTTCGGGATGATTGGGTTGAATAAATTGACTGGGTTTGACTATGTTTGACACGTTTAACAAGGTTTGATTGAGTTTGACAGGGTGCTTTGATAATCTTATTGGCTCCAAGGTGGGATGTTTACATGTTTATAATGACGTCGGTCGAAGATGACGAGGATGACAGGTATGGGTTTAAGAAAGGGGGTTTTACGGTAGCGGGAGATCTGATCAGTTTTCAAGCTAGTCGGAGATGACAAAGATATGCTTTAGGTAGGGAGATGGTGCGAGAACTGTTAGTGCAATGATTTGTCCATCTTATTTGTCAATCACGTGAGTCCTTGTGTCATGTAGTCGGTTGAGCATCTGGAAGTTGAACACTTAGGACGCAAGATGAGCATCTGGAAGTTGAACACTTAGGACACAAGATGACAAGAGCATCAAGGAGTAAAGATGACGCAGGGATGAACGTGATGAGGTCGAGCACCGTCTTCCTCAAGAGGATAACTGTTCCGAATCCATGGAACTTCTCTGGACTCCTCACGAAGGCTTCTCGAATCCATGAGAAAGAAAGCAAGTAAAATAGAAAATAAATTCTATAAAATTCAAAATTGATTAATGAATGAAATAAACGAGTTTACAACCCTTTAAATAGGGATACCAAGCAATGGGAGAGAAATCAGAAGCAAACTACAACTAAAACTCCTAGAATTTCAACTTACTATAAATAGTAAACTTATTATTTATAGACGGTCGTGATGTCTACTAGTGCGCAAGGTTTTCGGCTAAAAATAGTAAGTGTCCTATTTGGCTTCACTAAGCTATTCTCCTAATTATTCTAAGCTCTTTTCACGTTGATCGCAACTCCTAAAGCCCAACGGATGAAGA